>JACXIL010000261.1:0-103263 GCA_014737365.1 Bombus soroeensis | reverse complement strand
AAACAAGCACACCAACACATTCACTCCACGGTTCTCACACATAACCCGGGCGCAAAGGCCTACACTAGAGAGACGTCCCGGGACGCCTCCGACACCCGAGTTTGGCAAACAACTTTCACACTCTAATGTACGTACCATTTTCCTGAAATCGACTGACGATGGCTAGCGACCATTGCGTAAAAATATTCTGTATATTTCAGCTTTAATTATCCAAATATATTTAAATTTTAATTTTAATTAAATACTCATAATCGTATATAATCATGTGTATGTATATCATATAAAGAAATAATTTGACCAGAATAGATCGTTGTATTATAATCAATGTAATTATCATTGCAGTTTAATACTGAGATTAGTATTATTACTATTTATAATCCACAATACCTATTTATTAACACTGTTATTTTCAATGGTAATTGAATTCGTACTTCCGAATCCACAACTATTTCAATATTATAATAAATAGTAAAAACGACGCAATTCCACAGCCTAACCACATACACACACAGTGGAAAATACGTCGTGCACGATTCGCTAACACAATGTCAGTCGCTGAAAAAATTGTTAAGCTTATAGACTACTCATCATGCCCATTGCCTTCCTCCCACCCAAGAAGCACCTGGGCACGTGAGTGAGATTCTGACAATGAACATGGAAGGGGTTAAACCTGAAAATCCTATGCTAAAAATATGATTAGCCAATCTATTATATTTTCTGTCTAACGGACTAATATTCTTTGATTTTGCAATCTAATTTTATTTCAAATTTTAATAATTTTATACTTTATTTTACTTTATTATTTTAATGAACAATTAAACTATTAAACTGGAATGAAGGAAATTAATAAAGAATATACATATTTATCCTCAGGCGATATCTTTATCAAAACACATCTTTGAAAACAAAAAGAAACGTTCAAAACTTGTTTTGATTCTGATATCAGCCGGCCGCGAAGTGTTTTCTTGCACGTGAAACTTGATAGCATCCGTCATAATGCACAGACAAGTGATACTTTAACATATACTTTCATATTTCATATTCCGAATTTTACTGAAATTATTCTGTGTATACTCAAATAATAAAACTACTCTATACCACAGTAAAGTAAAAGATTAAAATAAATATCATTCATAGTCTTTATCAGCATTATAATAATTTTAATCATAATTGAATTTCCATATTAACGAAGTCTGAGGGTATCAGACTTCTTCACTACAAAATACTTTGATTTTATAAATAATTATAATGAATATATTGTGAAATTTTCAATCATATGCATATATATATACTAATTATATCTCATAATATAATATATTTTTGTATTATTATCAACATTATATTACTTATACAAAATACTTTATATTGCAATATGTAAATATCATACTTATATATATTATATATATTATCATCAACATTTAGGAACACGGTGTGCAAGAAAACCTATCCTGAACTAATAAATAAAATATAGACAAAAAATGTTACTACTCACGGGTATAAATACCCGCGGTCACTATGCTCGTCAAAAATTCTACGTATACAACCAATCACCCGTGTCGATACGGACCTTTCATCCTTCGACATGATTGAGTGACCGGAGGAACAAAAATACATGCGACTCACGATTAGATGTGAAGAATGTTGTCCTGGATGTTGTTCTGATCCAAGGGAGTTCGTCATCAAGCCATCATCAAATTGGAATCGTCGAATTCAATGGAAGAAAACTGTAACAAAGCATAGAATATTTTAATTTACTCGTAATGACGGTGTTAATTACTTTAAAAGTTTGAAATGATAAAAGTCTAATTTCTACTAAATATACATTTTTTCTAATAATATTCAATTTAAGAATGAAAAATTTACAAGTTGTCAAATTTTCAATCAAATTTTATTTTTTAATTGATAATAATTATCATAAAATATAAGGAATCGGATTAAATAAAATGCAAAATAGATAGTTACTTACATTTTTGGCTTTTGAAACACCACTAGGTATTTTCCAGGGAACAGGAAGAAGGGGAAGAAGTGGCATACCTTTAACAAAATATGAATTATTATAATTTAGTTTGAGAAATACAGCGGTGATTGATAACAAAATTTAACATAATAAAATATGAGACTCTATGAAGATTTAATTTTAATAGCAAAAGAAATTAAAATTCTAATAAACTATAATTAGAATAAAAATTAGAATTCTAGTATAAAAATTTAAAACCAAATTTTAGTTTTTAATTAATAATAATTACAGCAAAATACAAGGAATAAAATTAATAAAATACAATGTGCAAAGATACTTACATGTTTAAATTTAAAACACCGCTACATCCTTCCCAAAGAAGAGGAAAAAAGATGGAAGTTATGAAAAACCTGCAACAAAACATGTTAAATATTATAAGTTGTTCTTGAAAACGTACTTGTAATTGTTAGAAAACATAAAACAGTGAAAACTAAAACTCTATTCAAACGTGAAATTTTAATAATAAAAAGATTTGAAATTCTAATAAAGTTTAATTACTATATAAGAAGTGAAACTTTAACACAATAATGGCAGACTTAGAAATTGAGAGTCTATCAATTTCTGAACGATATCAAACATATTTATTGTGTATTACACTAACAAAATTTTAAGATTTTAGTTCGATAAATAAATTAAAATGCAGTGTATGAAAAACTTACATTCTTGAGCTCCAGGAAAGGCTTTATCCTCTTGCGAAACCTGCGGCTCTACTACCGAAAACGAATGTTTAACAAAAAAAAAAGAATAATAGACTATTAACGCGTCCGTTTAAGTCAAATGACAATCGGCGAACACACTGACTCTAATTTCGCGTCTGATTATTATAATTAAATTTAATGAAAGTTGTTATGCTCCAAGTCAATATTAAATGTGATTTAACGCAGCAAGCACTGACTCTACCAACCGCATTGCGCACGGTCACAAAAATATTCTGAAAGAAAAACTTTATAAGAGGAAGGGGATAGGGAGTCGAGTGTTTGTTTACGAAAATACTGCTTTTTTAAAACTACGAATTAATTATTATTTATTTATAATAGGTAGAATCATATATCATATGAAGAGAATGAAAATATACATATAAATATCATACCAAGAATACGAAAGAAAATATATCGTTAGTTTATTTAAAATATTTTTCAAAGAATTTTTTATTATTGTCAAATCTATATATATATATATATATGTGAATATTTCATAATACGATTGATTTGTAAAGTTACCCGCCAAATAGAATGTCCGCCATTACAGCTTCAAATATTTTATGCATTACGTGACTTCCTTCTAATGCAACATGGCGCACTTTTTCTAACCGTTAAACAAAAATGCGCAATACGAAAAAAACGCGATGCGCAGAACCTGTTCAAACTTGTCTGTGATAGCGTACTTTCTCGAATGTAATAAAAGTTATTGAAAATGACGAAATTAATAGTCAATATTATATTACAGACAATTTGCGTATAATGAAACGAAATGAAAAATTTATTTGAATTTTTTACTCAAATGAAACAAAATCGAGAAAATCTATATCAAATTTATGTTAAATAATCTTTTCAATTTCTTCGGAAACATAATTTAATATATTCGAAAGAAAAATGTAATTTCCTTAATCTTGCATTTTTCATCTTGGTATTCTTAATAAATCGTAAATTTAGAATTTGTTATATTAGATATTAGTTAAGTAAATATCACAAAATATTTATAATAAATGGAGTTAATTGCATAGTGAATAAATATTAACAATTACCTAACTAAAAAAAGGAAACAAACATATAAATACGTTTGCCTTCCCTAAAATAAATGAAATGTTACCTCATTTCGACGAAAAGTTATCAAATTTATCGTTAATCACCATGGCGTCCTTTTGACTTTCATCGCGTCCTTTCGAATTTCGCAGCACCTCTGTAATACTTTCAAGCTTCCCTCGGAATCAAATAATTGCAATCTGCGCAAAAAAAGAGCAAAATATTAATACAAATGTATAAAAAAAGCAAATTATTTAAAAATGAAACAATGATCAAGGTCAAATTGTCTTTCGAAAACTCATTAGACGAACTAACAGCAAATGGGGCAACCAAAAGAACAATAAAAAAATAGAAGAACTAAATAATAGATTATAATGAAATATTAAAGAAAAACGTACAATTAAGTGAAAATAACGATAGCGTGAATGTGAACTTGGTAGAAAAATGTCTATGAAAGTACCAAAGATATTTGTCGCGAAATGACACAAATAAATATACGTCTAATCTCTCCGATTGTCCATACTTAACTGACTCCCGAACCGCGATTTATCCCGCGAATTTCGGCTGTAAGGAGTGGGGGAGGGGGAGGTCGCTAGTTAGATGCGTATGCACGAATAGGATTCGTCAAATTCCAGAAAAACCTATGCTCAAGGATATGTTTTCAGCAATAAACATATTATGTCTCAAACGAAAAAAAAAGGAAATAATGTATTAGATTGAACACTGAGAAGCACGTAGAAACTGATTAGTAGATAGAAAACTGAAGAAAGATAATTTTTAATTCAAAATAAAATAATATCTGGGCCGAAGAAACTGTGATTAACTTATATCTTGTACATACATATGTATATAGAAGAGCCTACATATATATATTTATTACTCCCTTATTGATATTTCATTCGTATGAAAATTTTTTATTAATTATATGTTATTCATACATTATTATAAATCATTAGTACTATTGTTAATCTGACGATTATAATCAGTTATTCGCATAGATGTTATAAGTGCTAAATGTTTTAAGACTTCTTCATATGTTATTCGTATGACAACTTTCATCAATTATGTGTATGTTATTTATCCCTGCTGTTATTATTCATAAATGTTTTAAGACATTGAGAATCCTTTTATTATCACTTTTTATTATTTTCGATCCACATAGAACAAAATAAAATATGATTCTAATGTGGAGTAAGGTTATAATATTGGCAAGTAAGATTAAAATAAAATCTTACTAACCTTCTTAAAAACTTTTATTGTATACATTATACAAGACATTTTGAAATCTCACTAGCACTGTAACGAGATACAACTATCGCGATTAATAATCAGTGATTGGTAAAATTGGAAACAGATCTGATAACGTATATAAAAATTACAAGGTGTTTATTGAAAACACTACACTTCGCAAAAATCATCACGTATTTAAACAGTTAATTATTCAGTACATTAATGAACTATGATATACACACACCAATTATGAGATCATCTTTGGCACTAATTTTACATTTAAAGCTAGTGTTCACGTTGTGTACTAATTTTTCACTAAGTATACGTTTTGCAGTAAATGTCTTGTACATTTTCGAGTTGATTCCAGATTTTACTATTACCATCACGATTGTCGTGTCTCATTACAGTGCCAACGAATTTTCAAGAAGTTTCATACAATGAACATAATATATTCTATATTTATACAAAAATTCCTATAGTAAGTTCGAATACTTTCGTGTACCATTGTATCTCGTTAGTATCACAGTTCGATGTACGAAAAAGAAAAAGAAACAAAAGGGAAAGCAAAAACAAAAAAGGAAAAGGAAAAGAAAGATAAGAAAAGAATTGTTAGGGATATGAAAGAAATATAATGACAGGAAGAGCAGAGGAAGAATGAATTCAACAGGTATAAAAAGGAAAAGAAAGATAAAAGGAGACAAAATGAGGAAAGAGATGGAACAAAGAGATAAAAGAAAGGAGAAGTAAATTACATACACATAGTTATATCATTAATCACAATTAATAGTTAATCATGTACACATAAATTAATCTATACAGTTTGATATGCAATGTTTCGTGTCGTATGTCACATGTTTTGCTGAACTTCCTTACCATCTAAGTGTCAGTCCCAACGTTACCGATTCAAGAATAGATAAGATTGCAATATTTAGAGGGAGTAGAATTGAAACTAGATTGCAGTATAACATTACAAACAAGATATAAAACAAGATACCTTATATGTAATCGTAAGCAAAATCTAGAGTTTCGTGCTTCTATAATACTTATTCACTGTTCTTAAGCACAGTACATATTTTGTCTGTAGTGTCACTTGATTTATAATACAGTGATGGATACCTTAACATTCGTCGACTTATTCGGACGACTATAATTGATATTTGAATATTATAGTAGCATCAAAATTACGTATTTCTCACCAACGTATCTCTGTTCCCGCCAAATTAAAGTCGTGGTAACATCCGCCACCTTGTGGCCATATTCAGTATTAAACTAATGCATTCGCTAATTCGAAGATCAAGTTAAAAATTCCTTTCTTTCGGACGTTCATCTGATTATTCAGAAATTCCTACTTCGTCATCGTGCTCTAGCGTTTAATATGCTGTAAGTACAACAATAATACACAATAAAGGTATAAGGATATTTCAAAAGATTCTTTCAATTCGATATTTATAATAGCTCGATATTCATACTTTTTCAAATTTTACGATCGCCATCTTTTTATATTCTCAAGTAAACATCACAGAATGAGAATAAATGTGATCGAAAACGACGTTAAAAATCAGTTTGATACTAGTAAGTTTTTGTTCGCGAATTGAGTCTCTGCGATAACACTCATGCAATAACCGTTTCAATCGTTTTACGTCCGTGACGAAGATTACCTATTCTAAAAGCTAGATCTACCATTCAGTGTTCATTTTATATGCATATATGGTAAGAAAACGACTGAATATCGACCACATACTCTTCACGTTTGTCCTTTCTGCCCCTCTACGTGACGCATCACAGGATAAACTGAAACCTGGCTTACATTACGAACAGGTGGAGGCGCCGGTGTCAGTAAACCTCCGGTCGTCTTAAAGAGCGGATCGCGTCAACGAATGTCTCTTCCCTCACGAGACCCCGGTGAACGAGAGTCGTGCCAGTTGTATTCGATTTCAACAATGAAAATTAATTTTCATCTGCATCGTGCTGGTTTGTGAATAAATTTTATTTCACGTGCGCTTCGAACCATGCATCGGGAAAGTTGAACGTGGATCACGTGTGACTCATAGAAAATTCAGGTAACCTCTTTGCATTCTGCATCTTGTATTTTTATTGAATCCGATTCTGTGCGATAATCGAAAGGTAGGCTATCGTGGAAATTTTGGAAATTGGACGTGGTGAAATGTCTGTGAGGACAGGTTTGCTTAGAAACTTGGATTTAAAAATTAGATGTTACGTTTGATACATAGTACCGATAAGACATGTTATCCAAGATGTCTTGATGCACGCGAACATAGGACGTTAATGTCCTTTATTTTTCGACCATTTCCCGAAGATGACGACGACAGGATCTCGTTTGAACTTCCTCGCATCGTCCCTTTAAGGAAACGCCGGTTCTGGATCTCTCCGACTCTGACGATCCTTCTAATGCATTTTCGACCGTGAAAAAAACCTTAACGAGTCGTGCAATTTCATTCACACACGGTCGACTGTAAAAAGGAAACACGCAAACCACTACGAATCAGGCAACTAGTCTTTACACACATACGCACACCTGCCGAAGAGCTGCTGCTGCTAATAAACCAGCGCACGAGAACGCGTCTATGTTCACCGTGAAAAAGACCGATGATCGTTAGTTTTGTGCCAATTACGGCAATTATAAAATACCGCGTCTTTTTTCTTAATGCAAAATCACTCGGCACGTTTTCTCGCGAATGATTACACCGACGTTATTATATTCTGCTCTTTGTTGCATATACAATCATGGAACATGCTGGAATACTATTGTTCTCCTGAATGAAAACCCTTGCACGGCGGAACGAGTCTATTCGAAAAACAAGCCGTGGAATCGGGACTATTATTCTTTCACCATCTATTCGCGATGAATAATAATTATGAAACGTGTCCGTGGGACAATGGAAACTTGGGCAAATCGACGAAAGAGAATTACGAGTCTCGAGACGAGGCCCTAAACGCGGCTAAATTCCTGGCACCGATTCAATTAACGCAGTCGCGGTATCTTTGTGGCGATTACTTTCTTTGTTAGTCGTGGATCGGTGCCTAATAACTCAGGGTACGGCTGTTACGTAACAGCGTGGGTGTGCACACGCAGAAGTCGTGCGAACCACTAACGCGAACTCGAGTAATTATTTAGGCAAGGAGAAATTAATGATACGGGAGTAGTCAGGCATAATAAATTAGGCGTTTCTTACGTGATCGTTCTCCTCCTTGCGGCACAGGACGGAGAACATTCACCTCTCAATGTTCATCAATCAATCACGTCACGGTGAAAGAATCGTGTCACGGACATTTCATGTACGAATCGATCCTCCTAATAGATATCTTATCTTAACGAAAACAAATTGTCTAGACGGAAAAGAAGAAACAGATATTTGTGTTTCACTAGCGACATTATGAGATTCTGTAACTTTGATATAGCGAGTAGCAACCTGGAAATGATCAGGATACACGTGTACGGTTCAACATCCTTTTCCACGTGGAATAAAGTGACCGATAATGAGAACGACTGCCATTCCGGGTTTAAGTAAATCAGCCGCTCGATGTCCATCCTGGATGCATAACGGTGCTTGGATTTCGTGCCCATAGATTCTCCGTTTCAACGTAATGATTTTATTGGCTGGCATACGCACCAATTTACGTAAATACGCACCGACCACTTTTTCTCCTCCGTGCTCGTGCAGCTGTAGTTTCACGGACCACGAGGAGGACTCCTTTGACGGTCACTCGTTAAACGTAACTTGTAACTTGGTACCAATTTACGATGTACGGAGCGATTTAATGCCTTCGGATACTAATAAACAGATTCTACCACCAACATACGTTATACCGAGCTAATCATAAAACGTACAGTTTCCATCAAGCCACGTCTTTCGTGTAGCAGAACGATCGATAAAAGAGGGAAGCTTGTAAAATGGAGCAAATAGAATTTAAATCCCGGAAAAGGGTTGAAACTAGAAACTCGTTCTATCGGTCCTATCCCATATTTATTTAACATATGTTAATACGTAGATCGGATCGGGGTTGCAAACTGTTATATTGTTGCTAATGAATGAATGTTAATCGTCCCCTTTGTAATTACAGATACAGGAACGGAAGATAGCTATCATACGGATTAAACGATCGTAGAAAGTGGTAACGAGAGTATCTTATTTGCGGAGAGACGTATCACATCTCTAATTGCTATCTTCTTTATCCGACAGAGTGAAATTGAAATATGAATATTAAAATTCATGGTATACATTCCTTCGAGTGTTATTAGAGATTGAAAGTACAAATCAACAAGTTTCAACACGCTGATCGTACGAATACACTTTTCACGATACTCGATGCTAATAAGTAAAAGATAAACGAGTAATGAATATTTTGGAAACGTTGAATTGTTTCCATGAGAACTTCCGCTACACTGTATGTTAGCAGCGTATGTTACCAGTGTAATATTAATGGAGATAGGCTGAAGAAACACGATTCTTTTACCACATCGGAGAGAATAAGTTGCTCGTTAATTCCTACGGACGTTAGCCAAAGCAAAACGTAAAGAAATACAGCGATGCTCTTCCAATTTTAATGAGAACGATAAGACAAGTTCAAAACACGTTTTACTTTTAATTGCATGCAGTCGCATTGATTAAATTTCTGGTACACGAACGGTTGCACACACACGCACGCATATCTGGGGAATCGCGCTTAGAAAAAAGTACGAGCGCGCTGATTCAGATCGGAGGTGATAGTACAAATACGAGCTTTAATCAAAGCGACTAAACAAGTTCCACTAAAAGCACTTGTAAAAAAACCAAAAGAAAGAAACCACTCTATTAAAATACTGCTCTACGCACAACGCAATCGAGATCTAGGAATGTAAATTACTCGAGTCGAGTTAATGAACACGCATCAATTATATTTATAATAATCCGGATATGAAATAACGGGTGTAACGATGATAAATTTCTGTATATGATTCCGAGGCAAGATTACAATCAGTTTTCTGGGGTACTTGAACTTTACGCATTCGCACGGCCGTTAAATTGTCGGTAATTAAATCTAGGGGAATTTTTAATTTTTATCGAACTTTCACAAATGTACTCATTTGTATTATCAAACACTTGCATCCTCATCAGATGCGGTTGCATAAATTTCCGTTTTTCAAGCGTGTCTCTTTAAATTGATAGTTTCCTCGCATTCCACGTTGGAAAGTAGTTCAGGGACATCTCGGCGCTAGCGAGCGTATTTCAGCTTGTTTAATTCTCGGCGTTTAACTATCCGAAACGGTATCATTCGACGAGCCCGATCACTTTCCCGTAACATCAAGAAATTACCGATTAAATTGTTAGAAACTAATATGGTACGTGCGCACGCGATGATACGCCAAACAAATGCGACTGTCGTTCATCCTTGGGAGATTGCCCGAGCAGTAAGGCTAAAAATTAAAATATATAGACCGTGACGATTGGAGAAGCCGGCCGGCACGCGACAATTTCTTTCTCTATTCTTTGCCACGGCGGCCGCGTAAAAGTTTCACCATGGTGCTCTTCTTCGAGGAAAGTTAATAAGAAAGTTCCTTCTCGTTAATTGCCGCGACAAAACGCGTTCGCCTCGGCTCTTAAACGCGGTTGTGCCATTCGAATGGCACGTCTCACTTCGTGTCTCTTGCCGTTAACACGATGAATGATCGACCGGCTAAAATGACTGAAATCGTAAATCGATCTGTCCGAGGATGATTGAAAATGGTAATCGGTAACGTTTTTCCGGGCGTAATCAGTTGACGTGATAAATGGTGAGATATTTATTATCATGAAAGCGCCTCTCATTGATCCAACGTGGTACATTTCTTTTTCCTCTTCCTCTTCTTCCTGTTCATGCACGTCTACTTATTCTCTTTTCTTCTTCCATTGCTAGTAGCAACAGGTACTGGCGTATCTGCAACAAGTTCCCAGATGATCTAAACGTTGAAAATATAGAAGATACGGTAACCATAAATTAGTCGATTGACTGAAAGAAATGTGAGAAACGCGGCGATTTACGCGTAAACTTACCTGCTACGAGCATAATACAACGATACCACTATTATCGTCGTCATCGCCGTAATCATTATCGTGATTATCATCCGTTAATTACCGGCGTCCAATTACCTGCCACATCTTTACATTTTTTTTCTCTCACCCAGGGACGCTTATTTTCGATTCCGTTCACCGTTACCGTTTCAAGCTAGAACAGCCTCAGATCCATTATTAAACATACGCGAACCATTTATTTCCGTGTTTCCACCCACACTGCGATATATCACCGAGAAACAGGGACAGTCGGATTAATTAGATGAAAGTCGCGAACAAAACCGACTTTCCATCGCGACGTCTGTCCGTCAACTGGAAACATTTAATTAACCAGAATTATTTTAACGAGTCTTAATTGTCTTCTATGCAGATCTGCGATGTTTAACCGACGTGCGTCCGCTCGAGTGATTCATTAACTACATCGGTGAAGCATTTTCTTCGTTGATGGATTAAGTAGTCTCTTATACATACTACTCTATCCAAGTAATTCTAGTCACGTTGCTCAAGAGGAAAGAAAATATCGAACGAGCCTGTCACGGTTCTAAACGATTCTTCGAGCTTCCCTTTACAGTTTTTCCACGCGAAACAATGTCGATAGACGTGAAAATGGAGCGTGTAATCGCTATGAATGTTAGAAAGAGCAGCGTCCTAAATGTACGTTGTTGCTGGTTGAACGAATAATCAAAGTATCTGGTTTTTGCTACATCAATGTAAAATGTAAGCGGGTCGACGCCATGGACCACGGTAGAGGTTCTCCGTTTTTACGAGACGTTATTTATCCAGCGGCTTCCGGAAGCATTTGAGAGGATTCTCAAGGCGAAAGAAACGGACGATGATCGGTTTGCTGTAACAGAGCAAACGGTCTGCGAACGGTCCATTAAATCGTCCCGCGAACGATCGGAAACCGGCAACGAGGTAATGATCCGTTCACGCTAGCTAGTTGCTACTGTACCAACGATTCATTGTAGAAGCTGTTACGCTACAATGACAACCAGATTAGTTTCGTTTATCATTCGCTTACGCTTTAGATTCGGCACTTCTTAGTAATAAAAAATTATACTTTGCCATATTTTGTCAGAGATCGATCAATGTCCGATCAATCTTCCAACGACTTTTTCTCCTGCGATTCAAAGTATGAAATACTCTGAGATTCTGATGGCTCAAGCTTCGGATAGTTATCTTTCCTCTGACAACTATTTCTTCCACTGCATCTTCCGAGAGCAGGATCTTCCCTATAACGAAATACCTATAAATCACGCTAGGCTACCTTTTCACGCGATCACGGTGCGTATATGTCGTTTCCTAGTGGTCCATGTAAACACGTCACGTAGTTAAGAGCACGTGTAGCAATGCCGTGGCCCTCGTCCTGCATGGGAAATGAGGCTGGCGTGCCTGAATTTCAGCCGATCGAACGTGAATTTCTGCGAGCGCGCACGACTTCCTCTCGCGCATTCCATGCCCGTTACACACGGCGACTCGGCATTCCAACCACGGAGTTCCTAAAGTCTCGTTCACAGTGTGCATAGGTTGGCCAAGCCGTGCACAGTCGATGTAGCCGTGACTTCGCGTTCCTTTGTCTGTTGGCCAGAACAAAGACACACTCGCGCCGGCGGAAGTGTCGATTTTGTACGCGAAATCGTTTCCCCTTGTCCCAGGGAAACGTTCTCACGACCCGCCGCGATTCGTTACGCCACGACAAATGCAGTCATTTGATGTTCTTCAGTCTTATTGTCAGACTTGGAAAGTAGCCAAGAAAATAGCTACGTATTAGAGTTTTAATGTCTGAGGCAAATGAACGATAAAATATTGTTGGGATTTTGTATGACACTGAAGGAATATCATGATTTGGCGGGTTTATATTTCTAATAGTTTGTGTGCATCGCAACGTTGGGAATATAAAGCACAGGATAAAGCGGCATTGAGAGGAGTAACGTGAAATTATTAGGATCTTCGACAGCGACACTCTATCTCAATGTTACGTAATGAGTTAGAAATCGTTTTTGCGAATGTTAAGTGAACAGATATTTTTCAATGGGATAGTGGGGGCGTTAAAATCAATGATTTTCTCTATACATTTGTCTCTAACTGATAGAAAATTAGAATGTGGAAGTTATGAAACGTTCTCAGTTAAGACAATTCCATTTTTCAAGTATACGTAAGAGAAGTATATCGCATTTACTTACGAGTCAATAACATTGTTATTTATTTCAAGGGACGGGTTTTCTTAACGAAACTTCAAACCTCGAAAATTAATTACCAACGTGATCTCCTATTTATCAACATCGTTCCGCGTAAAAATAACGACAATATACCAAAAGGCATCATACCTAATCGTTATATCCATCTATGTCACGCAGAGTCAAGGAGTTCTTTAAAATTTTCAACGAACTTCCCGGCTCACGTTTTCTCTCAGATTTCTTCCATGCAAGCAAGTATAATCGCGCAAGAAGCGCGAGCCGTGGACAGGTCGCCGCGGGAACAAACGTTCGCCGCGGCAAAACGCAAGGAATCGAAGCACGTAACGGTGCAACAGCGATACGAAACCCGGGGAACGTTTTATAAGGTGCTGTAAATTAGATTTCTCTTGGTCCCGAGTGTCAAACGTCACTTTAAGTTCGTACTGTTCTTATTTGTTCTTCTCTTTTTCGATCCTCTTCCGTTCGCCAGACGACACAGTGGTGCACGTGTGCCCGTGTAAAGGATACAGTTATGCGTTTCACGGCGAGAGGGAAAGATGGGACCTCGGCAGACGGAGGATCCGTTTTATAACTAGAGATTCATAACGGCACACGACCTCACAATGGACACTAGCTGCCAGGCAACGACGCGACGGGCCCAATGGCTCAGTCCGATCGAGCGATGTCTCTCGCCAACCACCACTTACTTACCGAACCGTTCTACTAACGTCGTGGAAACACTGACACGCCAAGGGATTCAGCTATTCTTTTTTCATTTTCTCCTTCGATGGTAACAACATTTTCTAGACGGGAGATTTTGCATTAATCTCTTCAATACGAGCTACGTATCGCTGCATATTGTTAAAAGCCAATCAACAAGGGGCCAATGTGGTATCAAGGGTTTTGGATAGCATAGGATTGAGTTACTTTTTCCATTCTTTTTCTTATTGGAAATGATATCTTTTACTCTGAAGTTCTTGTATTAATCGAGTATCATAGAAGCGAATGTTGCATGGAAGATTTTGTATACCTAGCGATTGAACTATTTTCTTCGTCTTTTCTTACTAAAAATTATATATTTTTTATGCTGAGGGTTTTCCTTTAATCTTCTCAATATGAGTTGCGTTTAATGCTACGTATTAAAGACCAAATAAGGATCAACGTCGAAATGGTTTTCGTCTTTTCTAACGTTTCAACTAGACTGCCAAGCTTTGTATAAAATCGAAAGCATCGGCGGATAGACGCGGATAGGCGAACACGCGTGTGCGTATCTAAACCTGGTAGCGGGAAACGTGTATTTCAGACCGGTTTCTTGGAAATCGACGCAAAATATACATAAGGATGTTCAATGGATATTGAAAGAATTTAGCGTCGATATACCGTGTTTGAGAATTATTCGGACAATAAAAGGAACTAATAAGAGTTAAAATAATTATGAAAACAGCGTGTGTGCATTAAATATACACACGCGTCATTATTCAGCTAATTGCATAACTGGTTGAGATAACCGGATAATAATAATTAATGGCATCGATAATAATTATTAATGATAATACATACACATATCTAGTATATTATATATTTGAGCAGACGTTACGGAAAGTATTTGTACAACATTGTAAATATTTATTATAGCGTTTACATACTAATTAATTAGATCAAAGTATATTAAATTTAGTAATACTTCCATATGATTACAGACATTTGATCCTATAAAGATAAAATGTAGGGTCTCGTAGAAAACGGTTCGTTAGAAAATAAGAGTATTCGCAAATAATATTTGTAATCGCTGTACGTATCGATCGCTAGAAAAATTGCATTATCGATCACAGAAATGAACGAAAACACCTTATATAAACACTTAATAGAAGATTCCACTAGATAGAAGTAACACGAGGAGCAGTGCCATTTTCTTCGCGTTCACCGACATCGGTAAAAACATCGCGTCGTTGAAATAGAATTTAATTGACGTTAATGAATGATACGCGATACGAAAAAGATATGAAACGTTACACATATACAGGAGGAACGTGGAGATTTCACTTAGGAGCCGAGTCTCGTATTTATTAGTTCCTTCTTAAGGCGAGGAATCGCGAGGACAACGACGAACGCGTTGCGCACTGCTGGTTCGTCACAAAAGTAAAACGACCACTTCCCCTTTCGGAGCTGCAAGTTGTCTTGCAAATCGTCCCGGCGTAAAACGAAGCGTCGGCTCGTCGTTTCACCGCGGGGAAAAAATAATTATCCATGTGGTCGATATCTTTTTGTGGAAAACAGATACGTCCTTCCGTTAGAAACTGCCATGAAACGCGATCGGAGACACACGACAGGGTAGAAAGCACTAGTTTCACGCATCTTAATGGGTTAATAACGATAATCCCTCTATTGAACCATCCTCCTTGATCGACGATATCTTTGAACAAAAAAAAAAAAGAAAAATAGTAACGCCTTCCGCCTGGCGATTCCAGTGGAAAGCATTTCGGCCCCTCGGGTAGAAAGTGGCGTGTTCATATGGAAAGAAGCGACGACCAATGGGCGTATCTCGTCTCTTGGTCGAGCATTAATGACTTCAATTTCCTGTGGATACAGCGGCTAGCATCAGGACACGAATCATTCACGTCGGGAACGGATTATAGTCTACCAGTTCTAGGAAAACGACGGAAAATCATTTTCAAGATCGTCAGATGTTTCAGATCGTTCGAGTAGACATCGATACGCTTTATTCTGTTCGGTAGCTTCTTCCATCGGTATTTACATGTATTCGTGTAATTCTTTTATCGATAGTGTTCTATGGGTATTGAAACATGCGCGTGAAAACAATTTTTCTGAATTCGAAGAATTAATCGACGAGTCGAATGAACAATCTATTGAAATTTCTGGCAGAGTTCGTGTCTGGAAATCGACTTAATTGGCAACCAGCAACCGGTCACGCTACGGATACAATTCATTCAAATGTTATTCAGCTTTTTGAGCGTGACTGGGGCTGGAACGCGAACAGCCCACTTAAGGAGCGCTGTATAATATTTGGCCAGCCACGATCTCACGTGGCCAAATCACAATTGTAAATCAAGCCTTAGACAATGCCCAGACACTTTGCGGGCCGAGCTTTTACCACGAAATTTTACAGGAAACGCTCGAACAACGAGCTTGGTTCTATTAGACTTTTCTTATTCGTGAAATTACAGTTATAAATTACAGTCTAATTTTTAACGCTATCGAATTATTAAACGCGTCTTGTCGGCACCTAAGCGAGATCATTGACATGGTTATTTGCACGCTTTTACTGCGTTTATGATTCATAGCACACGTTAGATTCGTTTTGCCAACGAGACACACCCTCGACCAGTTGTCTTCTATTACAAAGACTTTTATCACGATGTCTTCTATATCTCTGCTCACGGACCGTTGCAAACTCTGAACGCAACCTTCCCATTTAGAATTTCTTTCGACATTTTTCTTCGAAACGTAACATCGAGGTTGGATATTCGCGTGCCCGGTTCAGGGTTAACGGACTAAAAATATTTAAAAGCAGGCACAGCCGGGCATTTTTGAATGTATAATTTATCGGGGCGAGGGCAGCATTTACGCGGATTCATCGTTGACTCGTTGATATTACCATGGTAAAAATGCAGTTAGCGCACGGTCTCTATGTTTAGACGATCCACGGTCTAGCCTTAGCGGAGTCGTAATTCTTCTCTTGTCTTTGTTGCACGCAGACGAACAACGTATCATTTTACGTTGCGCAGACTCTCGCTCGTCATGTTTAATGCGATAACAACTAACAATCAGCCGGGTCTACGCACGCGCGTATGAAAATCACCGACGAGGAAAGTGTTACCTTCCCGGTCCAGCTACAATCGTGCCTCGAGTGGCGGAATTTCGTTCGAACCAACTTCCAGTTCAACAAAAAATCAAAGAAAAGAACATACAAGATGTATAAACTGGACAATGCGTCGTTAATTATAGACGGGAGAAATTTTGGAAAGCGAGGAACGCCTCTGTTATTTTCAGTTTCACAAGCTGTGACGATAAATTCAGTAGACACGGCCGTGACTGGTCAGACACGCTCGAATCTGGAACGCAAAAATCTTGTCGCGCTTCAGACATCCTTACAAGCAGCGATACCAGCATCGATCGAATATCTCGATCGACATTCGCCAAGGTAATTTCGCTGTTCGTGCGCACTTTCGATTCCATCCGGAATAGATAATTCCCGCTGAAGTTGCTCGAAACTTTTCCTTGGGAAAACAAGAAGAAAATCATGAGAAATAAACACATAGTTGCGCTACTTTTCTTCGTAGTTGCCAACGTGATCCCCGAGGAGGTCCGACTTGCTTGCTTATAATCGTCAACTATGTGTTTACGGTCGTCATTTTCAGTTGGCCGAGCGAGTATTTACCGGACGATATTCAAATAATCTCGATCATTGCTCGCTCGAGCGAGTCGAAGCCAATGAGATGACCAGCGAGATCCAATCTCACATTTATTATCCTGAACCGCGGCGGCGGCGGCGGCGGCGGCGGCGGCGGCGGTAGCTTCTCTTCTCTTTCGTTTCCACCCATCGTCCTTTACCTCTGCTTTCTTTTCTCTCGTTTTTTCAATTCTTTGCCTCGTGTCTTGACCACGGTAGCGAGTCGCGGAATACTATAATCAATACAACCATCCGAGATCCTGGTGCACGCGTCCTGGAACATCCTTCGTGCTCATTCCGTATCGAGGTCATCGAGAGAATTTTTTTCCACCAGGCTCGTCGTCACGCGTGACAGCCTCGCGAAAAGCGGTCATCGGAGGACTCTCAACAGCAACATATTGTTTGCAATAAACGTTTTATTGAGACATACGGCCGTCCGAGTTTAGAATACCAACATCGGGACATTGAGACGCGATTGTTCCTTAGGTATTTGACGGAATTATAGAGATTAGGTTCCAAAGAAGATGAGAATCGAGAAAGGTATTTAGAATGCCAGTGCGGTCGAAGAGCGATTGTGTGATGTTTAGATTGTAAAGAAATTTGGAATTTTGTAGATTAGATTCTAGAGAAATATCGAATTGAGAAAGGTATCTGGAATATTTGAAACGCAATTCCTCTGAAATTTTATGGAATTTTAGAGCTTAGATTCTAAAGGAAGGTAGATTTAGGGAAAGACGAATGCGCTACTTATTCTTATGAGATAATATTTGCTCGTTTGTGGATTGGACAGACGGGCTGCGAACTTTTAGAAAGTGGAAATTACGGATAGCCGAGACGCGCAAACCAGTGGTTAAATGCAGCTACCGCGAGATCTAAATTTGCAGATAGTGGGAATTAAAAAATGGCGAACAATTACCAGAGCTGCAATGCGAGCATTATGTTATGACCAGAAAAAATGGCTAGGTTAATCGTAGATTAGCCTTTTATGCCAAAGAGAGTACTTGCCGGGCTAATTATCATCAGCTAAGGATCTTGTTCTTTTCTTACCGAGCGGCGAACACTTCTACGCGCCATTTTCGTATCCCGAGAGAATGCAACTCCCGTAGTTGTATTTACAGTTTACTTAATTTCAGCAATTACAGTGTTCCAAGTAACGAACGTTTCGTTTCTGTTCCTTGACGGAAAAGTCTCACGTACCCCCGATTCTTCGACTCATATTACGACTTCTTTTTAAAACGGTAATTATTCCTCTTGTTCTTTCCCAGTTTTCACTCGCTATTTTTCGTTCTTTCTTTACAATCGATCCTCTGGTCACAGTCCCGTTAAAAGCGATACAAAAACGCCAGCGGACCGCATCATTCAATGTAGTCACGTTTCATAACCTCGAAGACTGTTCGAATGCCCCGTGACTAGGTTTATATCACGGTTTCAATATCGAAACCGATCTTGAGCGTTTAAACATCGTTCTTCAGACATCGTGACTGCGATAGGAACGGATCCCCGGGTATTTCGACACATCCTTCTTGATTATTAACGCCACATTAGCATTCAATGGGGTCCATTAATTGACTGCGAATTGCTTCTCACGAAGATTGTCTATGGACGGAAGAAAAAAAAAAGAAAATAGAGGAAAGAGGAAGAGGTGTTACGCAACACGGCATACTTATGCGTGGTCTGTTTTACGTTAGACAAACTTACAGAGCACCTTTGAAAATATCCAACAATGTTTTTCCAACAGGGAATTCGTCGGGAATGCGAATTGACTTCTTTCTCGGTCGCTGGAAGATCAGCTATGGAAGATCGACTATACTTCCGGGCGTCGGTTAGCATTCCACCGTCTAGAGGAGAATCGTGGTGCCATAGCGAAAAAATTTCTCTGGACTCTCTCGTGTAGTCCGCTAATGGTCGTCAAGATCGACGATCCGAAGTCTCGATCGACGTGATTTTTCCGGAGGATTCGAAGCGGATAAAGGTAACCGCATCGAGTCGTGGCGCCTCTTTTGCCGATCGCGCGCGGCCTCCTCCAGTATTCTCTCTCTTCATCCTTCCTGGCCCGAGATAACCGATACCTCGAGCAAACAGCCGACGGGAAGCATTACGAGTACCGTGATGCTTACAATGTACTCGGCTCTATGGATTCAACTGTACTTCCCCAGTTCGTGCGACCTTCGTCGTAATAGCCCGAGGAAACACCGTGCGCCGAATGGATTTCATTTCGCCAAGTAATTGCGAGGGAGAACTACTTCTTGTACGAACCACTCCTTTATCTTATTTCTCTCCAGAGAAATATTGACTGATAAAACAAATCAATTACCTACGCGTAAACATTGAAAGAATATAGATGGGATTATTACATTCCCGGATCGTAATTTCCAGGAACTCGTTTAAAATAGAATCGAGCAGCTTTCTGGCTCCGAAGAATGTAGATAGAATTATTACATTTTTAAATTGTAATAGACAGGAATTTTTATTTTAAATAGAATAAAGAAGCTTTCTGGAATTAAGAAAGATGGTGAATTGGGTAAATTCTGTCGAATGTTTTAATTCTGATCTTTGTGCTCGTAAGAAACTTTGCTCTTTTTATATTTGGGGAACGGAGAAAAATTTCATGATAATTCGAGTATTTAATTAGAGAACAGAATTGAGTACTAATATTGATGCTGATACCGATATGTAACTAGAATATTGTTCAAGTAGTGGAGCTACTAAGTGAGAGAAAATGAAAGAACTCGGCAAATCAAGGGTGTAGAATTCCTAGAAAAAGGAGAGACAAGAAACGAAGAGAGGCGTAATCGACAAGGTATCGGATTGAGAGTTTTATCTGAACGATCGGAGTACAATCGATTCGAAAAGAAACGTATACTATCATAAAGACAGAACTTTACGTAGGGAAGGAAGAAATTCCATGTTCTCGCATATCCCGCTAATGGTCTGCTCGAAGATCAACGACGCGGGATCGACGATCGGTGGATTTTTCGCGGTGCAGATCCACGGCAAAAGCCTACGAGGACACCGACTCGAACGAGTCATGGCGCCTCCTCGAGCATTGCATTACCTATTCACGGGTGGAACGTGTGCTCTCGCATGGTGCACGCGACCATCATCCTCTCGTGTATACGGCGAGCCAGCCATGGCGTTGTGGCCGACGAGTCTTCGCAATAACGGGCCGATCCTGGCGGTGTTTGCAATTTTCGAGGAATTAAAATGCTAGGAATGCCTGCTGGAAGGAACGCTGCGGTGCAAATTGCACCACGGCGACATTTTAAGCGGTCGGACGATTACCAGGAACGTTTCCTTCCCTGGACAGTTTATTTTATCGACGTTGCTGAAACGAGAAGAAAAAGTCTGACAAAGTGCAGACACACCGCTCTAACGAAGGGTCATTATAAATCAGGCTGCATCATCGGTTAAATCAATCGCGTTGTACTGTTACGCGCGAAAGAAACACTCGCGCATAGGCGATGATTCGATTGTTGCAACTGTTCCACGTCGCCGACCCGATTTCCAAGCCTGCGTTCCAGAAACACGTTCGCCTCATCAGGGACACACCGCTGGCTCGCTAAAGTAGAATCGGTTGATATCACCGGTGAACTTGGCCCTGTTCGAGCTACGTGCCATTGAACCTCTCTGTGTGCACCATGGCGAATCGTCTCGCAATTTCGTGTCGCCATGATTCGCTACTTTCTCCAATTTTCTTACGTCGCCGCGCCGGGGAATACCCGGCGGAAAGCTGGAATTCCTTAAAGGACACCGTGACTGCGTAGCAAGCGCACAGAGAAGCTGGCTCGCGCAAGCGAGAAGCGTGCAAAAGTGCGTGCGTATGCGTGCCTAACCGCTCGCGCGCGGGTCAATGCCTCGGCTGTCCTCCTCGAGTAAGTATCTATCTACTCCGTAGCTACCTCGGCTACTACGTTATGCTCGTACACCACCGCTCAAGATCGCCGAGCTGACGAGCACGCGTTCGCAACCGCGCGTTCCGTATGCACGGGGCTGACGTTTCCGCGAGGCGGCCCCCTTTGACACGCGAAGAATCGCCCGTGACCGTACGGAGCCCCGGTGAAACAACGTTTTTCAAGATTAATGGTGATGAGCACGGCCGGATTGGATCCGCCGCGATTCGTTGACAGCACTTGCTGCTGACGCTGCACGGCCTCTGGAAATCAAATCTGCGATTCGCCAGGACGGCACTTGTAACCTGCAGGAATTTTTATTAGATCTCGAAGCTGCATCTTCGTATGACTTTGATGTTCCTTTGATCATTCGTTGAGAGTGAAAGAGACGCTGAAGTAAAGATTAGGTCTTTTCACCTAATCTTTCGAATTATTGCGACTACAGTGAAATTGGCTTTTTAACACGCGAATTCTTCTTTGGTTTACCAGGAGAAAATAACCATATTTTAACGTATGAATTTTATAAGCGAACAGGAATTAGAGCAGGAAGGTTGTCGATCTCTGGAAATCGGATCGTAAAAGGAACGACTGAATATTATTTAATGAAAATAATAAAGACTGCAACGCGATTAATTTGATTTAGACAAGTTCATCGTCTACGGAATTTTCTTCTGATCGATTTACGGTACGGAATCTGAAATTATCCTCGGCGATGGTTGCCGATTGTGATGGTAAATCTCGGTATTTTACTCCCTGTCATTTAATTCGAGAAATAAATTAATCCTGTTTAACACGTAACGAGGATCGCACCATAAACTGTTGATAATGAAAGCAACCGTAGAATCGCATATCCTAACCATTTCCAAGTTTGGTGAACTCGTATTTCCCGCTGATATACCCTGGATATCCTCCTGTTCACAATTATAGTTATGCGGTTATTACGTTAACACGTGTACAACGACAGGTCGGCGAATATGGCGCGCGCGCAGGATTCAATTAAACATCGTGCGATTTAATTGGTGTTGCGCGATAATTATCGCGCATTAAAATATTAAACCGGAGATTGTTAATTCTCTTAAGATGCTCTATATAGCGGCGCGATAAACCTGGCTAAGGAAAGGGACGAAGAAACTGCGAGTTTAAAGAGTTTTAAGCACACGACGCTGGTATCATTAAGGAACACGTTTTATTGCGTATTGCACAAGAATGGTTTCAATCTCGAAAAACAAATATATATATATAACTAATTCAATGATCTAATCTTCATCCGAAGCACCTCTCTAAAATAGTCGTAAACGTAATGTTATAAATTTTTAATATGAAGTTTTTACTCGATGCATAATCACGACGAATACGGGCATAATCAATACACCGACAATATGTAATATATTCAGACAATGCATTTGACAGCAAGTCATGCGTCTGACACACGGTGAAGCTGGTAAGAAAGCGTTTAACAATTTCAGAAACGCGACACACGCTCGCACCGATGATCCAACCACTGAAAACCAATTTCAACCGGCCGGATTATAAGTATTATAATACTTCCAAGTCATTATCACTGATAGCCATACTTATGGATGAAATTACCTGAATCGGCACGATTTCAGGCAACCCATAAGGTCAGGACGAGCTCTCGACGAACATCATCAGGATATTTCTGATCCAGTATGATGAAGAAGGAGTAGCAACCGGCCCGCTTTCGATCACTCGATACACGATCGTACGCCGCTTCGTGACCGTGGCACACACACACAAATACATAGAAGATCGTGACTCCTATTATTATCGTGGCTAACCCACAAAACGAAGCATCCGCGCGGTCTGTGTCCCTGTATCGCGCACCTTCTCCAAGCGGAATCGCGTTGCATTACGTCGCACCCGACCGTGAAACGACGATCCACGCTTTCGTCCAGGTAAAAGATTATCTGAATAACAGGCTGCGCGTGTTAGATGTTATCGCCACTCTGGGCCCGACCATAAATACTTCAATCTATTAAATTTCAACCACCGACGATTAACCAGCCCGCGATCAATAGCTCCGACGAGTTTATTTTCGGAGAAAATTCTAGGGTGTCCAAGGTTTGTTGCTTTATCGTGTCGTAAGAGAGACGTTTACGTTGAAATTAGTATGTTCGTGCTGCTTGAGCGCAACAAATAACGTCCGTGGTGACTGACAAAGAGGCATATTTTGGTCGTCCGATTTTTACCGTTCACCTGTCGACACGAGGGTCCATTATCGATGATTATTCGCTCGTACGCTGCAACACTGTCGCGCAACGATGTGACGACGAATCGAAGAGATTCGGCTGATATGATATTACAGTATATAGAGGCAGTAACCGGTAGGACATTTATTTTTGATACTTATATAGAGATTATCCCTAAGTAAGTACCGTACGAAGTTGTGACACCGGTCCTCGAAGGAGACACGGGTCTGATCGCTTATTTCTGATGGATCGGATACAGTGTCACAGATAAACACGCGTATTGAACGAAAGTTTCACATCTACGAACAAAATCACATTGCATTACATTACAAAGAGCAAAGGTATAAGTACTTATGCTGTTCCAGTGTCAAATTCTCAATTATATGCAGTACGAATCTAAATTTTACGTAATAGTTATACTAAATGCAGAACGTGTGATTCGTATGTTTGAGATATTCTCCATACAGTACGATCTTGGTAATATTTGATCAGAGGATAGAACCCACGAGATTCATGCGTATCTCGGGAAAAGGTTAATTTATCAATTAAAAATTTCATTATGGTTTTGTAATCTATGAGTTCCATCTGAATATCTTCGTGAAAAGGAGTCTTGCTACTTAACAAACACAGGTTAGATGAATATTGAATGGTTAAAGCTACCAACATAGAAGGTTGATTAGCAAACTCAATGGACGCGTGACAGTGTATTAGGCTAATTCGCAAGCTACCCTCCGGAACAACATGATTGTTCCATGGCAACGTCGTGTACGATTTAATGCAAGTCTAATCAGCTCGTGAACCCTTAATGAGGTGCGAAAGCCATTAATTAACAATAATTGTTATTGTAAATTCGTTAGGCTAATTGGCACTGCTTAAGCGAGTTGCTCGTCCAGGACGGATGGATCGGACCGCGATAGATAAGAATTCCTCGTAATGGCCGGGACGACTTCCTATAATAAATTGCATCGGCGGCAGCCGTGAACCGTGTAATCCGGCATGATCTAGCGGAACTGAAGTTTAGGCCGGACGCGATACGAGTGTGATTGAAACGACGAAGCCTCTGCATGCCTTCGTCTCCGTCGCGGCGGAACGAATGAGCGAGGTACCGTTTAAGAATTCCGCAAATAAGATTCTCTCGAGTCGTTCCATATAACGCATGGCACACCTGATACAGAATATCAATTGCCAATTAACCGTAACGTTGACGAAAAGGATAGCTTATCTCTTTCAGCGCTGTACTGAAATATTGTTCCAAATTGTTGAGAAAATGTGCGACGAATCGAACGAAGAAGGAAAGGAACAAAAGCGATTGTAACAAATTGGTTTTGTATTTCACGCTTCGCAGATTTTTATTTTTATCGAAGTTTCACTCTCGCGAATCTGTGATTCGATCCATATAATTTAATGTACTCGGCAAATGACTAATTGTTCCAGTATAAGAAATTATATCTCTTGCATTGAAGATTTTATTTCAATGCAAATTTAATCTCCTAATTTCACAAATTATTTAGGATACCAATTTTTAATAATTTCAAACACTATATTTCGTATGGAAGGCAAATGATTAAAACGAGCAATTCAAACCTTCTTAAAGATCATTAATCCCTTGCTCGTGTTGCTCGTACCAAGATCTGCCTGTCTCGGGATAGATTTAAAAACGAAGATATCTATCTTGACATAGGTCTAAAAATAAAATTCGTTCTTTTTATGTGTTTCAGCGAGACGGACATGGCTCCGAACGCGGAGGAGGAGTTGCTGGTGGTAAAGCCGTGGGGTCCACAACCGGAAAAGGTATGTCAGTGTGTCTTGAATCGAAAGGATTAGCCTGACGAAGACGAGGATCTAATCGTTTAACCTGGACGATGATACGACGCATATTAGAATATGAACAGGATGCTTTTGATTAACGTTATCGATTTATCGTTGAACGTTCGGTCAGTAAATACAGTACCTACAAGTAGGTAGGCGTATATTTTGCTTGTCGGTCGTTTTGTGTTTACGACGCCGTGAGAACTGGCGTTCGATAAACGACCGAGAAATGTGTTAAAGGAAGGAAATTATGAGTCGTTAAGCCCGTGGAAACAGCTTGTTTTCTATCATAATCCGTGCACTTCCAATCTATTTGTCGTAACCAGTAAGTGCAAATAGCTATATTATGCATACATTGAGGTTCCTGTACACCATTTTTCGCTACAATTATGGATCAACTAAAGAGAGAAGATGTACGATCAGGGAAACCGTCGAGAAAGAAAGATTAATTTAGGACTAAACTTAATCGGATTGAATTCTGTTTCCAAGAGATCCTCTTGCGTTGATGTTCAAAAGTATTTCCTTCTTCGAATTTGTATCTCTCCCGTTTGCATCTCTTGAAACATGGAATGCTGATTTATAATACGAATGCGATTTCTGTTCAAAATAAATGGAACAATCTACTAGGCGAACAGTTTCATAAATATAAACGTTCGCGTAGTTTCGCTGATGAATGGCGGGCATCGCATACCATCCAGCCTGCTCGTTTATAAAACGCGGTTTTGTCAAGCTGTCGTCCTGTCAACCGTTTGATTATTAGCGCTCGCCTCCGAATCGTCGGGCCGATCATTCACTTTATACTTAGCCGAGCCACGCTTTTAATACCCAGGCATGCATTAACATGCGCCAACCTCGGATGCATTGAATTCTGCAGTTCGTAATGGCTCCGCCGGCATTTATACGCGTCGTGAAACTGCGAGGGAGGTAATAAGTCACGGATAATATGATTAATATCGAGGAGAGGCCACGGTGCATCGCGTTAACCCCTTCGAGGTGCACATATTTACACTCAAGTTAAATCCTTATTTTTGTGCCCCGTACAAATGCGTGGCACGTGATTAACGCAGATAATCCAAGGCGATGCGACTTTTTTTTATCTTTCAAGAAATCTACAGCGAAGAGAGGGAAGGTTGCGTAAAAAAGTATCTTATTCCCGAGAGGTGTTCCATTCGTGTTACGACTGACTCCTGACCTTAATTATCGAGAGACCTCGTTGTCTCTCTTTTCTTAATATTGCAAAAAAAGAAATAACGTGGTGCCGCTAATGAGAGATTTACGTCATCACAATAGGATGATTAACGAGACGAGTCGAGCGTTCCTCGCCTAGACACCCATTGGAAACTGTACTCGAATGTTCGTGAAAGTCGCGACTTTTACCAACGTTCGAAGTCTTCACTCTAATTGAGAAAAACGCGGTGCATACGCGCCAGTTTGAAATTGGATCAAGTATAAAGGAGATTCTCTGTTCACGAACTTTGCCGTTCTCCATTCTCTACGAGCGACGAATTTCTTTCTCTCTCCTCGAAATAGCGAATTACTACCAAGTAAACGACACGAACGCATTGACAAGCGAGTACTCATCGAGTACTTACGCGAATCAGGAAAGCGTGACGTCCTCGTGCAGGTATGTAGGTTACGTACGTGAGTTTGTTTTGTTTCGCATGAATCCTTCTAAGGCCATCAAGTATTCAGAGTAACCCACCGCTCTTTTTCGTCGAGATATCTAATTACTTGCATAATTGCTACGCTTACGAGTAAACCCTTTCCTACCCTAACGATCTCCTTCTCGTGAGATCCCGTTTCGTGTTCATCCGGACGAAAAAAACATGAGCCATGATTGATCTATGCACACCTCTACTCAATCATGATCGTCGTTAGACGATTTACGTGCATGTCCGCGCGGCATCGCGCATCCCGGAAAGGAACTCTAATTACTTTATCGTTTTTCAAAGGATACATCGTTACCAACGAGCCCCGTATTCATCAAACGATGATGGTCCATCGGCGTCCTCCGTCGATTTCAGTAACGAACGAGCGTATGATTGATCGCGACCGTCGACGACCTGGAACATCGTCTATTACGTCTAAATAAATTCTGTATTCCAGGTGCAGCTCGAAATCTTCCGTGGAGAGAGGGTCGTTGGATCGTTAGGATGCGGTTCTGTTTAATTTTTCGCGGACAAACGGCGGGTAACCATGAAATAGAAACTCGGTTTCACGTTTAAAACCGGCCAATTAACCGCGCGTAGAAAACCACAATCGAGCAAGCGGTTTTGTTCGGTGTTAAATAGTATTCGTATCTCTGGATCGTCGTTTAGGAAGCGGCTGAGTCGACCTTCGAAGCAAATCGGCCGATGAACCGTACCTGAGTTCTCGATTCTGTGCTACTGGACCGAACTATGTCCGAAGGCGTTCGATGAAGCAAGTTAGGAAGGGAATACGGATTTTAATTATCTCGGAGGCGTAATTTAGAGGCGGCTCTAGGCACTTGTGGTGACTCCGTGAGTCAGAGGCGGTAAATTAATTTCCACGATCGATCCCGCATTTCAACGAGGGATCGGTCCCCACGGCAGCGTAACCTATGGGCCACGAGGCGATAATCACTATAATCTTATCGATTTATGGTTTGAAGCGCTGTGAAATTAACTTCAGCCCGGCTTCCACTCCCTCGCATGAATATTTCATTCGTGGCGGCTGTAATTTACACGATTTCTCGATTCCTTCTCTGTACAAATAGAAACATTATTCGATATTCGATCTTCCGCGCTCGTATTTTCTGCTTGGAAACGTTTATCGTTACTTCGTTATTACGTTACTGCGAAAGCGATGGTAGTTCAATCACCGGCGTTTAATTACGGCGAATGTTTGTACGACGCTCGATGAAATAAAACACGGCGAGCTCGTAAAAGGATAAATCGTACTCGAGGCTACTGTCTTTGTTCAATTATGCTGGCTTTCGCCCCGATACAAAGCCAGACCAACGAGCAATTATGTCTAGAGCCTTGCGATTTTCTTTGCAGGAGCGATTAAGACCACCTACGTACAACGCTGAGGACTACGCGATCGCCCTCAGACGATGGGGAAGGCGTCCATTAGGAAGCGTTCAAGACTCGCATGGTACCCTGCCGTCGACAACCAGTTCGAGTTCCGGTTACGCTTCCGGAAGCGGCGAGATGACCTTGAGACAATTCACGTCGGTCAGCGAGCTTCTGAACAAGCTCAGAGCTGACCTGAGGCTAGCGTTTCCAAGGTTGGTATACATATATTATCTGCTCGACTTAATTGTTTGTTAACGAACAATTCTTTCGCCACTTTCTTTCACTATATTATCTACGTATACGGAGATATTGTTTGAACTATACTTGTTGCAATGAAGCT
Organism: Bombus soroeensis; assembly: GCA_014737365.1. Lineage (NCBI taxonomy): Eukaryota > Metazoa > Arthropoda > Insecta > Hymenoptera > Apidae > Bombus > Bombus soroeensis. The sequence continues at coordinate 74,349 of JACXIL010000261.1, read as the reverse complement.
TCAACCATTTTCTAATTGGAGTAGAATTTTGTTTATATGAACGCCATTTATCTGAACTCTTATTGTATCAACGAAAAATCATACATATGTGCAGAGAATCAATCAATTTCTATCATGTGAACTTTAGTTACGTACATGATCTGCTCGATGTTCGATGGGTTCACATACTTCAATGAAATTCCACTGTATAAGACTATATCAAAGACTGTAAAATATTTAAAATTGAAGCAGAGGGAAGGAGGAAAGTATTTTAGTAAAAATTCTACATTCTGTCACGACGATGAACCTTCTTTTCTTGAAAAATTCCAACATAACTGTACAGTTCTACAGTTTCTTAAAATTCCATAACAGTTACTAAATCTCCGCCGACTTCCTAAATTAATCAAACGCCTAATTATAATTGCAAATTGAGCGAAATTTAAAGTTATTCTACAGTTATTCTACTTTGCGTATCTGAAAGTTGCTTTCGTGTTCTCGTGAAAATGCCAGGACGTTTACAATTAATAACAACGTTGTTAATTATCAGGCATAGTTATTAAGCTCACGGAACTTTTTCCTGACACGATAGCTCGTCGAAGAGATTCATTTGGGAATCGTTGTTGCGAGTCGAGTGCAGGCGCGAAAAACTTCACTTTCGAACGATGGCGCACGACATGACACCCGGAAGCACGTGCGCTTGATTGTCCGTGAACAATTAGAATAAACGTTCGTACGGCTGGATTTACGCTCTCTCGCTGGAACTAACGACAAGAACACCACGAAAATACTTGATACTAATTGAACAGGAAGGACGGCTCGAACGGAGCCGGATTTACAGTTACTTTTTATACGTATTTTTAAGAGAAGTGTTTCGATATGGCTGAGTCCCCCTTCCCTGAAACTCGTAAAAATTCCTTCCCGATTTGGCTGCCGATTAGCCGACGGTCGTTAAACTTTTCTCCTTAAGAAGCAAAATAAACCTCGATCACGCACTTTCGTGGAATTGCTCATATCGGAATTAAACACTTAACTGCGTTGTTTGCAATTAGTCACGATTAAATAAAATATTTATACTTTGTTGATTTCTACTAACATTACGCTGCAGTCGATTAAAATAAAGATACATAATGTAAGAGAAAAAGCTGCGTTTTATCTATATACTTTATTCAAATTTATTCGAATGTTCAAAAATTCCTGCGAAAAATTACAGATTGATCGCTTTGACCATCTTGTTAATTCCAGTGTTAACGAATTAAGTATCTGCGTCTAATGAATTAAATATCTCTACTTCCTGGAAATTTGCACGCGCGAAAGATGATTTTCTTTTTTGCGTTTCTTACGTTTGTCTCGACTGTTAACTACCTCCGATAGCCGTATTTCATTTCGTCCGAAGATTGAATTAACCATGTGCGTGGACGAGCCGCGAAAACCATCCATCCGTCATTTCTCATCTCTGTGTAAATCATTAAAGAAAAAGTTATTCGCTCGGTTTCCTGTGATGTGGTAGCTTTTTGCGATATTACCTCGCCGCGGATAGGAGCAACAAAGAAACGGGTTTCCTCCGTGTTTCTAAGACAACACGGTGATCACAGCAGGATTAACGCGAATCAAGCTCCTCCTGGTATCGCGTTCAACGAAGGGCTAAATGATAGTCTCGTCCCCGTTAGGCGCCAACGTGATTAAAGATCAGACGTAAACGCTAAGATTTGTTCATGAACGTCGGTGGCTCATGCTATACCTCGGCGCAAGATCGACGATGTTTGTCTCGAAGTGCCCGAAGCGGGTACGTTGCTATTCATTCATAGCGCGTGTAATCACAGCCGCTAGACACGCGTCTGTAATTGCCTGCATCGATAGTCTCAAAGCTTCGCCGTTTTTGATTGCCATCAGAAAGCAAATACAACGAGTCCTACTTCCTTCGAAAATAAAGTTTAGCGCTGTAATTACGGGGCGAAGCATTAAACTTCCTGCCAAAGAAATCAAAGCGAAAGACGGTAAAAAGACACGTAACGAAAGGTAACGAACCTTGTACTTGATCAAAATTCATTCAAATCTTTAAAAATGCACCGTTATAACGTCTATAAATTGTAACGAAGCTACAGCTCTGGTTATTATTGTCGTTAGAGAGGCGTGGATTGAAAAATTTTAAAGACGTGGATTAATTAGATTTAATTCTGTGCCTATTAACAAGGTTGTATAGCGAAGATAAATCGTAGAAATTTTGTTTCTCAATCATCTTACCGTTACATCACTGCCTAGTCGAAATTGTTACATTCCTAATACGTAATGGGAGTAATAAATGACCTCAAGCTGCGACGTCGCGAGTCTCACATAGAACAACCAGCAAGGAAACACGCGAACGCTGTCGTTGCTTCATTCAGCCGTCGTACCATCCTGACAGTGTATAATTTATTAACTTTTATACTTTTATTATAAATTTCTGTCTTTCACAAATTATTAAATTAACAAGTCAATCAAAAGCTACCTATACATCTACCATAGTACCATCATCTCTACAGAGTAGAATGCGAGCGAAGTTAATAGAAGACTTAACAAAACCACTGATTTTTCCACGATCTGTATCAGTTCGCAAGATAGAAGATTCAGTAAAGCGATAGGTACACCATATCTCGTCTAGTGTTACAATTTCAATGCTCTCTTCCTTATCTAGATTCGTATCAGACTGAGCGAGATTGGATCACACTCGCGTAGTACTGGTCAATCCATTAGCGCCAGCTTTTCATTCGCGACTTTATTTTTCGTGGTCAGAATTCAATCTCGACTGGCTTCCGGCTTCGTAGTTTATGTTCTAGACCACCCATTAATCGCTGAACTTGGATCGAACGAGATTACGAATAATTCAAGGGACGTATTATAGTTTAGGTCGCGGAGAAACGTGACAGGAAAAGGAACGGCAGGCTGGCGAAAACGCAGGAATCGTCCAGGCAATATTCTCGAACTAATTCTTGCCCGATCGACGTGCTCGTTTACCCTTATTAAGCGCAATTTCACCGTGTGCATCGCCGTACAATTTCCAGCCAACGGATATTCGAAGCGACGCGGCAAGAAGCGTCGTGCATAGATGAGAATGATTCTAATCACACAACCCGACGAGTGTAAAAGGACAGAGAGGCAAGAATGCCAGTCGCGTCCAGGAGCCCTCGTAAAAAGGATGCGCGAAGGATAACATCGAGTCTCCTTTTCCTCGCGTTTAACCACGCGACTGCGGCAATTTGCGAGCGCTGCCCTGCAGCCGTTCTAAAATTAAAGTTATCGCATACTAGGTGTGATCATTTTATCGTGTTACACCTGGAAAACGGCGAACTATCCTGTAAAATTATGTACCATAGACAAATTTAGCGAAGTTCTTCCAAGTTAACGTATCTCTCCTTTGAGTATTTGTCTCTTTCGATGACTCTACAAAGAATATTCTTTCCTTGTCTGACTGCAAAATATTCGATCTTCTTTGTAGAGATTTAGGTATTGGTTTGAGCGGAGCTTTGAGCGAAGAATGTTATAAGTTAGATTGTTCTCGGTACTACGTTATGGGCCAAAGAGATTGAAAACTTTTCGCAGTAAGACACGGAAGAGATATCCTTTGCAGAGTCTTAAGGACTCAAATTTCGGAGGATGTTTTCACCCCTTAAACTTAAGTTGGCACAGCTAAGAAAGTATACGTATCTACCATTTTTGGCTCTTCTTCAAACCTACAAAATTTCCTCCAGATCGGACCTAGATCTTTGACAATGTCTCTTTGTAAGAAGGGAAAGGATGGTTTTCCGGTACGATCTATGTCTTCGATCCTAAGACACGGTGACTTCTCACTGAAGTTAAGAAAGAAGACTTTATCTCGAACCAAATATTCCAACATTTCCTTCTAGTCTCGTCTAAAGAGAAATCTCGAGTTTCGCGGGTGACTTTGTCGACAAGCTCGACAACCTGTTACGCGAATTCCCGAATCAAACTTGGTGTGACAATTTTGACCGGTTTGTCCTGTCACCGATCCGTGGACGCGCGTGATCGCGGATGTTACACGAACGGTACCATACCTCAACGGCCATATGGACGACGCGAGTATGTCCCACATTCGCTGGATGACTTATAATATGGTCAAGCTTCTTACCGCAGAGGCGAGCAGATAACCCGTAATGTAAGTAGCGGCCACGGATAAACGAATGGCGATATTACGGATAACTGTACAGCGGCTGGGTTGCCGTGCTCAATGCGCAAATCGATCTGGATGAGGCGCATCCTCGATTTCCAAGATCGGACCTTCGTATCATTTGTCGGGATCTTATTAGACCATTTAACAGACGTTTTTACCGCGATCCCAGGTTGCCCGCCGACGACTCGGCTGGCGGAATCGATTTATTTTGAAACCGATCGTAATAATTGCCCGTCAAGATCGATTACATTATCGGCCAGGTTATCTTTTTCTTCTACTTCGTTACAAAGCTAAACGTACGTGTTATCTGGGGCGAAGAAACGGACGCACGATGTTAAGAATCATGTACAGCGAAGGAACAACCTTCGTTTTTGTAATATCGGCGTGAAATTCGTAGAATGTTCACGGTTCTCGGGATAACCGTATCGAAAATGTAAGAATTTACAGAATATCCGTAATCTCGGTAATAGTCGGTCTTTGGATTTGGGTTAACGAACAGTTGGAATTTTTCCACGTTCTTGTTCAAATCCACAGGTTAGATAAGTCGGAGGATTCTATACCGTGGTATGCCGGAATAATTGACTTTGTAATCATTGGTACGAAACTAATGGCAAGCAGTCGAATGGAATTTTTGCTTTCCATCCGCCAAGTTTTCCATTGCCGCAACGTACTTTCATCGAGAACGGTCTCTTATCTTTATCGTTGTGGGATCAGCAGGGTTTAAGGATTCGCGTGTGCCTTGAAACGGGCCGTCAATGAAACAAACGTGTTATTAGAGTGTACGTATGCTCGGCGGAGCGAGAAAGAAAGAAAAGAATTGCCGGGGCATAACGAGTTATTATCACCTATTAACTGTTGAGACCGGGCGTTTAATTAGACGTTCGCATTGCTCTAATTAAATAAGAGCTTTGTGATTTGAGACAAATTGTTCGAGATAACCAGTGCACCCTGAGCACGAGACGTCTTTTTTCTCTTGTGAAACGCTGATATCGGAAACTTTAAAAGAGAATTCTTCATCATTCTACAAATGCTCGCGTGTCTTGGCTCTTATTATGCGAATCAGGCTTCGTTTTCATTGATATTCCGTGTCGTCGGTTTCTTTCGTCAATCATTACTCGTTTAAAGGACCTGCCTTTCGGATAGCGGTCACTGAAAGGATTCCTTGGTCCATTCATAAAACCAAACTTCTTTGTATTCACGGAACGAATCTTTTCACTAGAATGAAAGATACTGTGCGTTGAATTTCGTATCTGCCAAATATTCACGAAACCGATTCGTCAGAATGCTACCGCATTAATAAACAGATCCCCCTACCGATTTGTCTAAATTTTTAATTTATTTATCTACCTTCGACGTTTGTTTACTTACATCCAGGATTTCTTTATTCGCATTGCAGATTAATTTTTCTATTTTCTGGGATACATATCTGTACGCTGAACTTTTTATTTGCATCCCGGCTTTGTTCATTTACATTTCAAATTTGCGCATTTGGAAACTCAGTGTCGATTGCAAAAATATCTTACAAATTATTGATAAAGTACTACAGCCTTTTACATTTTTCTCACAGAATGTTAGAAAGCGATGATACCTTGGACGAACTCCTAGATCATTATTTAAAGATTATGCAAAGAAGCGTTTGCATTTTATGATAAGGCCTAATGAAATGTCTCGTATTAACGTTCGAGATTACAGTTCGCTTAGAAGCACATAATTACCTCGTCAGAAAAAGGAAAAGAGTTCGTAAAATTTATACAGTACGTTTCTTATAAACCAGCCTGGTTCTCCCTCTTTTTTCTTCTTCTTCTTCCACGTGGGGGAATATCAACCGCGTCGAAGAAGCCTCGACCGGCCACCGAACCCACGATACCCCACGATGCTTCCGTTTCACGTAACAGAGAATGCGTAACTGCTTCCTACTTAATGGAAACCAAGGAAGTCTCCTTTTTTTCGCGCGATATCAAATCCCGTTTCTTCGTATTTCAATAAAGGAACAGTCATTCGCTTTCTTAACCCAAATTTCGCTTTTCTTTGAACAGCAATCATCAATGAAATAATTAAAATTCGCATAGATACGACGAAATAAGTATTTTAACACAGTGAAGGTGAAACTAATCGCGATTTATGTCGCGCGCAATAACTTTTATATTTACAACAATCGTGACTTCGATTTAATTGCAGCAGTGCATTTAGTTGATATCTGGGTGACAAGAGATATTTATCTTTTAAAACATGCACGCGTAATCCTCTTAAACGTTTTATATTCCATCCGTTCCTTTATTTACGACGTAACACCATGCATGCTAATAGACGATAATTTATTACGACAGAAACGTGATGCCTTTATCGCCGGTGCTACTGTAGGTGCCTACAGGAATAGGAATTATATGTACATGCATATTTCGTAATTTACCTTCTTCGTGCGTTTATCTATATTGTCAGCACTTATTTTCGTAAAATATATACGTAATGTAGTACCTCGACGTATAGCTTCTCTAAATTAGCCTCCGTTATATAAGACGTTATCTTTCATCGGTTATTGTCTTTGGAGTAACAATAAAAACGATAGAAGATGTAGCTTCCTAAGTGAAATTAACTTCCTCGATTTGTTCGTCGATCCTTTCCGATGTAATAAGAAAATAAGACACAGTAAAAAGAAGATGCGGAGCGTGAATTACACAACGTAGGCACAGGCCAAAAATATCGCGCGAAAGAGAAACGTCCCAAGTTACGGTGGCTTTCGTTTTCTTTTGCTCTTGTGTCGTCCATTGCCTTAAATTTTAGGGTGTGCCCACACACCAGGCAATAAGGAACACTTGATATTCATGCCGCGTCCGCCGAAGGCATTCTTACGTACATCGTGGTCTGCATAATGCGGGGTGTAATATAATGCACCCATTGCTGGCCGAAAGTTCGCATGACGTCTTCGCGGAACGCGTGTTTTCGATAGCAAAGTCGTTCTCCGTGGAACGAATTCCTCTTTGTCCCCCTAGTCTATCTTTTTTCCACCTCGCGCGAGACTCTTTCCGATCGCCTATGAATACATTATCTCGGAATAAAAACTCACTCTTAGAATCGTAGAGCTGCGAGTACTTGCAAGATAAACCGCAATTCTTGTGTGAATTTAAACGAAGGAAACGAACATCGAAGACTATCATCGATGTCTTTCATCCGTCTCGAACTTTATGGACAGCGGTGGAAAGTATCGTGAAATTTATACTGATATCGGTTTAACAACGTAGCATAGGGTGGTCTGCGGTCACGTTTCGCTCCTTACGTATCTTTTACCGTCACTCTCGTTCACGCACGAGCTTTCATTTTCTCCAGTATCCAAATGGGGGCCTTGGTGTATTTTTAAGACGAGCCCAACAAAGGCTATCCACGATGTTCGCGCCGTAGAATCGTAATGCCGCGGTGTATTTCGCGCACGTACACTAGTATACTTACACACGTGCGTACCACGATATCCCCGCACGGTATGCATAATACGACGGCTAACATAATGCATCTATTGTTGGACGAGAGAACTCTCTCTTTCTCACTCTTGTTTACCCTAAGGTAAATAGGCGACGATCGCATATACATAGGCGGTTACATAGAAAACGTTTTAATACTCATTTGCATGCATTCAACCGGCGTACATGGCGCTTATATACGGTGTTTATAGAATCACCGTCTAGACGAGAACGTCTCCTCATCTTGAATAGCCTGGTTTTTTTCTTTTTACAAGCCCGTAGGTGCGAGCTACAGAATGATTTACGACTGTTTGTCCAATCATCGGGTAAAAATTTGGAACACGGACTAACGTTCTGGACGCGAAATTCCTCCGGGAATAATTACCTTTGTTAGTCCTCCGATGAAGAAAAACACGCGTTTTCATTATTTCGTAGAGAATGCGGCGTACGACGGAATTTTAAGAACATATTTCCGGCGGCGAATAACGAAGCTGTTATTCGTATACGAACTATCTTCTAAGCTGTTATTCGTGCATCAGCTGCTGAATATTCTAACAGTTACTAATATTAGGGAGTTGTCAAGTTACAAACCAGTTGAATTCGAGATCTCCTTTTTACAATTTCGAGTCAAGTAGAATGATCAAATGGTATGCAATTTTTGAAATCTTTACATCATTTCCAGGGCAAAAGTGCAGCACTGTCGTGCTTTATAAACGACGTTACATACGCATTATGCTTATGCAACAGAAATTCTTATCTCGGTGAGGCAATGGAATTGAACTTTAACCAGAAATTTCTGACAATTTACACTGACATACGCAACCGTGACGAATACGTAATTGACGTAATCTCTGTCTCGTTGGTCTAAAAAAGGTACGAGTCGATGTCGTCCATTTATCGCTCGCACCTATCTTTTTGTCTTCCCGCATTTTGGCCAGTCACGAATAACGGAACGTGCGATATTGTCGACATTATGAAGGATTAATCAGCTGTTTTGCTTGTTATCCGTGAACGTGCGAAATTTAGCATACCGCTAATTATGTAAATCTGGATAATTCCCTCGTTTTTTAACCGATGTCTTAAAGAACGAAGATTTTACCGTACTTTACAAAGTTCTCGCGAAATATAACGCGATTGCGTAATAACTGAACCGTGTAGAAAGTGACAAAAGTGTTCTTGGCAAGGAAATTCTCACGACTCGGAAGAGGCAGACTACAACAAGGTGTATAAAGCTGATGGAATGGCCGGTGCACCATGTTACACGCGTCTCAGCTGTATAATTAAGAAAATTAACGTGACACGATCAGAGATAGCTCTCGTCCATTAAGCAGATTCCACTTCGTACTGGAAAAGATCCCATACAACTGAAAGAAGAAACGCAATCGGTGTATAGTCTCGGAACGAACTTTCTTCGTGGATACGTCATTCTTTGACAGTCGTAATATCTATTTCCTTGGCTTCGCACCTGTCTACCTTAAGGCCATCACACGTATACTTACCGGTTCAATGTGGTCGTACAGGGAAATCATCGTGTTGTTCCTTTTCTTGGTCGAACGATCGATGAATCCGATATGTGGTAAAGTGATATCTTAACAAGAATTCTAGACGAACGATAATCGAGTATAAAGTACTAATAATGACACTGGTCGATACTCGAAGCTACGCGAAAGTCGATCATCCGTGCCTTTACATGCGATAAGTGACGAAAATTTATTAAAAAAAAAAAAAAGAGGAAAAGGAAGGAACCACATCGAAGAAAGAAATTTCATACAATTATTTGTGAGATTAACGGATTCCTTTTCATACAGCCTGTATCTGGGAATTTATGTTTAATAATAATGTTAGAATAAGTTGAAAAGCGTGTAATTTAATTGAAGTATATTTTCTCGTCCACCTCCTCGTATTTATTACATTAATAGTTATCGGGTTCTTGCGCCGTCACTCTGATAATCGTTCCGTTGACAACCTCGAAGGAACTTGCTTAATAGCGCGCTTATAAAACCGGATTGGTTTTTCTCTTAATCGTAAGGTCCCATAATTATGTAATTATACCTTTTTTCACCTTGCCTACGGTTCAATGGCTGTTACAGTAGCCTCCACAACATACCGAGGTTCAACATTAAAGCATCAAGTAGCGGGATTGATTGATGCAGTGACACTCAGCTCAGTGACACACTGCGTTCTATCTTTTTAAATAAATACCCGCGTTAACACCTGACCGATTTATGTTGATTTATTTATCAACTTATTAATTATATGCTTAACGTTATAGAAATCGGATAATGCGACGTCCGCGATGATTAGTGCGCATCACGCGAGCGAGAATCACGCAACAGTGTCGAAGAGATATCTAGAGTTACGAGAATTAGAAGAAGAAACCCATACATACGAAAAGACAGAATTGAGATAACAGAAAATAATCCACGAGAAGAACGTCTTCCAAATTCCTGGAATAAGGATTCTAGAACTATAAGAAACATATGCTAGTAGTCTGAGGACTTGATAGGGTGGAGTTGAACCGCAACACTGTAGAAAACGTGACATGATATCCGCAAGCTATATTGTATATATACACGTAACTGCACACTATAGATACTGAACACATGCGTGTGTTCAAGGTAAATGTGTTCATACCGTTACTTCCGGTCTCCGATACCATAGATGTATTAGGATATGCAATCAACGATGTATCACTTTGTAGTACATGTACCGCTTTCCGTACGATAGAACTTCATTTAAAATGACTTACTAACGATTCTAGCTTTAGCAAAGATCGCTAAGATAACGAAGAAAGTATCTAACGTTTCAAATAATTCTGCTTGTTGATAACAAATAAAATATCACGCTTACGAATGAATAATATCGTCGATTGAAAGAAATAATTATGTTTCAGCTTCGTTCAGGAGTTCGCTTCACCGCCAGCTGATGGGATAACTTTGTTGCTTGAGACACTTCGCGGTGTTCAGTTGGCCCAAAGCTCACCACCGTCTTCCGGGCACACGGGTCCAAGAGTGGGTACCAGAAGAGCTGCACTGGACGAGTTGGGTTGCGTCGAATGTCTGGCTGCTTGCACCGAACGATGCACCGACGCACCGAGGCTCCTAGTGCAAGCCCAACCCGGTCTTCTTGCTCTGGCAGTTTGTCTGACTAGTAGCTTGAACCGGTCCCGAGTTCTAGCTCTCCAGGTAACAATCGTCACTTCCGTTCCAAGCACCGCGGTACTGTTAATCAAAAACGAATTCAGTTGGAATCGTGCGTGTGGTATATTTCACATATCGTGTACTTCTCTCAGAACATAATTCTTGCATATCTTCCTATCATCTCACAGGGCATGTATCTTATATTAACGTCACATAACGTTAACAAGTGTTAACAGTTCGAAAGTTGGACACTTTATTTATTTGAACCGATTCGTTCGCCGCAATCTTCGCTCAGGTTTGATCTCGCAATCAAGTATACACATGTATATAGATAATAATTATATCTTTAGTTTTCGCCGAGTGCTTCATCGCGTGCCTTTATCGTTCGCTTTTATCGCCTTCTGACCGTTTAGCAAATAGATTCTCGTGCAATCTCCTCTAAAACGTACTACTAACCATCGCAATAAAGTTGGCATCCGAGCTGTGACGGAATGCGTGATTAACAGAAGTGGAAAAATAAAAAGCGAACCCAATGGGGATAGAGTGGGTCAGGCTTCTGGCACTTGGCAAGATGATCGTCTCTTATGTACTATATCTGACCCATTCAGATAATCGTAAACGCGCGTATCCAGCAAACTCGGTCCACTTGACGGCTGGGGCCCCGTTATTTCGAGAGTGTACGCCGTCGAGAACCAGTTTTTATCGTCTATCCAAACGTTATTCGGCCGGCTTCATTTGCAACCTCATACACGCCCCTATACTCTCCGCTACTTTTTATTTCCTCCACCGTCCGAGGAAGTGCACCTTGCCAAGCATCGCGGTTACGATCAGATGTTGACTAACCGAACTGGATAATTACTTCCACAGCACGTGATCACAGAGTTACGGCACAGCGAGAATATAATGAGAATAAAGAGATCGTTATCCCGTCGGTGAGGAACTGTCGACGGGATTCAGCTGCCGACCAATGCTACGAAAACTCGCGATTCTTATTTTCCATCATACGTAACTATTAATTACGTACTGGTTCTAATTTCATTCTCACAAGAAATTTAGTTTGCGCAACTCTCGATCGCGATAGACGAGTTAGGGGAACGAGTTGCTGCTTAAGCGGCAGGCTCAAGAATTTATTACAAGTTTCTCTGAGATTGTTTGCTCCTTCCAGTTACTGACAAAGGTCTGCCAGACACCGGGTGGTCACGCAGTGGTCTCGGAAGCTGTATCTACTCTTAGGCTGAAATATGGCGAGGGTGGAAGATTCCGTTTCCTCGCTGGAGCTCTCCTGGCTCCCAGAGCAGCGATTGCACTGAGAGTCGCAGGAGTTTCATTCCTGAACGCCTTCCTGAAATCTGCATCGCGAACGCAAACCAGATTGTACATTCAGGTAACGTATATCGATCGAAAACTGATGGTTTCATAGGGAATTTCTACGATTAGAAATTATAAATTGTACTCGAGAATCGTTGACGATATTTTCACGATTTCCATGACGAATAACTGGTTGGTCTGTTCGTCATTAGGCTGAAGCCTGCGAAGCTGGACTGGAGCCGCAGGTCCTTCAAGAATGGCTGAAAGAATTGGACGGCAGGGAGGAGGACGCTTTGAACGATCTTCTACATAAGGAAGTTCAGAAATGGTCGCACAACTGCGTGGACGTGGACGCCCTACAGCGACGAGTTGTACGTGCCGAGGAAACTTGTAGGATTCTCAGTAAAAAAGTTTCGGCTCTGCAGACGCAACTTCAACAAATGCAATTGGAGAAGTTGAACAATTACAACCTGGAGGATCGTGAGAAGATGACAGTGCTTGGTACGAAACAGTCGCCAAAAATGTCCTCGAACGCCGAGGACGAAGGCATCAGCTCGTCAGAGAGATCGAGTAGTCCAGAGAATACGAAGCATCAGTCGCGAAGCAATCATCAGAAAGTTAGCGCGTCTCCGGACAACGATCAGGAAACGACGATAGACGACGTAATCGAGGAACTGAGGATTATCGTGAAGGACGCGGAGCAAGAGATCGGTGACAAGAACCACGAACAGAATCGGATAGATCATTTGGATCAATCGGATCAGGACTTTTATAACGAGAATTCTTCCAAGACGAAGTTACATAGAACTAATTCGAAGGTTTCGTTAAATAATTCCGAAACGTACGTTTACGAAAAAGTCTTGAAGAGAGATCATCAAACGGACACGAAGATTTTGAAGTCTAATACCGGTTCTAACGTGTCCCAAAGCGTGATCAAAGGTGAACAGGTGACTTACTTTGGTAATGATCGGGATTACAGTACAGATTCCAGTGGTGGCAGGAGATTGAACGGTGAAACACGTAGAGTTTCGAAATCTTCCGTGGAAGGAAGCGTGAAGATCGTTGTAAAGGGACCTGACGTGGAAGAAGCGATCGTTCCGACTATTCTGCATCCCCAACCGCCTAGAAAATCACCGCCTTGTTTGTCGGCCATCATGGCAGTGAGGCACTGTGACTTCATCGACCAGGAAGAGGCGTTCAATTCTCACGATGAAGATATCGAAGACGAAACACTGGGTGATGGTAGCGATTCCCTTCTCAGTGCTTCTCGGCTGAAATATAATGGCAAGAATCAAGCGTACGAGGAAGAAATCAAAAACACCGAGGTCGATCATTTCCAAAAGCAGTGCAACCGGAAGGAAACGGAAAATACCAGTGATCGTAAGATGAAGAAAAGCTTCGACGATCTCCGGTGTTTCAGTGAAAACGAAATAAAAGAGAAAAAAACGATCAGGAACTACGAGACATCGTGCAATACGAAGAACAAAACGACGAACGAGACGAAATCGAGTAACAGACAAACAGACGGAATTTCCCACAGACATAGCTCGAAATATAGAAGCGAGGTGGAAAAGAGGAAACTTCTTCGTAGATCTGCGAGTCACGATTACCTCGAATCGAGTGCTTCCAGTCCACGATCGAAAAGATCCAGTAAAAGTAGAGTGGAGAATCATATTAGAAAGTTTGAGAGCCTGAACTCTTTCGACGAGCATCGAAGTCTCCAGAGTTACGGAAGACCCGGCAGCTCGGAGAATTTAAGCAAACAGGAGCAGTTTTTCGGAGAAGAAAACTCGAGAAGTAGGATGCGCAGATCAGAGTCGTTCCATCACGTATCTCATATCGCTAGAAAGGATCAGTGCTCGTCACAAGGAGGAAGTGACAGTGGATTGTTCTATGTCACGGACTTCAACCTTGAACCTCTGGTAACGCAGAGACCCAGATCCATCGAGGCTCCAAAATCTCCCAATCTACTAACCAAATCTCTGGATAGGATCGACGAAGGTCTAGACTCAATGATCGATATTGTAATCATGGAGGAGAAAACTCAATGGAGTTCTAGTAAATATCAATCCAAGACGAAAAAGTGCCGAGAAGAAAGGGCACTCGTTAGATCGAAGTCAAGTAGATTAGAAGACTCGAAAAGTTGCTTCGAACTGACATCCAAAGGGAGGAAAGAAGAATCAAAGAGTAAACATCTAAAAAGCGATGAATTTTATTCTGGGCATGTGAGCAATAAGCAATTAAGAAGTGACGAGCTGTACGAGGAACAGAGAAATCGAGAATGGAACGAGCTTAATTCTTCCAGGAAAAACGAATTAGATCTTGATTGTACTCCAATGATACTGATGAAGAATGGCGTGAGACATAATTCATTCTGTCAGAATGAGAATATTGGTAACAGGTTCTTGAATAAATCGATGGATTCCGGGATTTTCGCTGGACGAACTTACGACACATTTGGATTAGGAAAAAATCGGTTTAATGCTGGGAAATATTCGGGAAATCAACAGATGAAAGAAAGTCCAATTGGAAGAAGAAACACTACTTCCTCTGCAGGTGGAAATCGTGGAAAAGTCACTGATGTTGTTTCAGGGCTTTATTAAAGCTATTTGGGTGTATTCAAATTTCCTGATTCTGCTCATATGCTCACAGAAGATATTGTATTATAGATTGGAATATATTCTTGTACAGATTTGAGAGAGTTATCAAGAAGCTTTAAGCGAGTTTTGCTTAATATTTCATAAACGTTTCGTATTTCTTTTCTCACACTCGTTACATGACGACATCGAAATTAAAAAGTAATATCGTTGTTTGTAATACTTATCTTAATTCGCGATTCAGCCAACACGCGCTACTCCAATGTTGCTACGTATTATTGGCCAATTGACAATCTAATTTATATTGTAATTAATACCGTTGATAAATCTGGTAAACATGTATGTTTCAGTATGAAAATAAGTATTTTGGTGATGGAGCGATTACACGATTTTAGTGGATGGTGTGCAATATATTCTTTCTTTCAAATAAGTATGTATCTTTGTAATTAATTAATTGCGTTAAAGAAAAGACTGTAATTTATAAACGTTTACATAGGCGTGTACAAATTATAACACATAAATATTTACACAATATATTATTTATTTTTTACTGGTATAACAAGTGTAAAAAAGGCAGAAATATAACATACTTCATTTATGTATAGCAAGTCACATATATTTACATCTTAATTGGTACTGAAATTGTCAAACATTTCATTTTCTGTAATTTAATTTAATAATACTGAACATTATCCAACAACGTCCTGCGATGTGTATGCCACTACTCTAATGAAGTGCAAAAGTAAAATGCTTATTTAATCAATTTGAATTTCACTTCTTGAAAAGAGTTGAAAGCAAAGTTTAAAAAGTTGAAAATATTCTTTACTGTTTAACTAGCTGTAGCATGTAACAATGTAGTTGTAACTTCATTAAGCTCATGGCATGAACGACTACTTCGGTGAATGATTTCAGGACTACTTAACATTAATGGTTCGTGCGACTTATCTCGTGTTATTTCCAACAGTTGTTGCGATGTTTTTTCTAAAAATAGAAAACAATTAAAAAATATAAGTTCTCGTCCGATCATCTTATCTATATTAAGGTGGATATATTTATATTACCTTGGTGCGTCGATAATAAGTACGATAATTCATCATGGGTAGAAATATATTGGAAATCTTCACCACAGGCTCCTTTAAGTACAGCAATAACATCCGATCGTGGATTGTAAAAATATAGACCTTGTTTTCGATTGTTAAATTCATTTATCAATGTTGCTATTCCCTGTAATCAAAACTTATTACCATAGGTACTAGTTTGTTACTTTACTATATAAAATTTTATTACTAAATTACTTTCGCAGCAGTAAAATCAACTCCTAAGATGTATCTGCAGTCAACTACAACTGGAACTTGACAAGAACCTTGCTTTATACCGGCATTGCCGACTGACTTTTTAATGAAGTCTACAGCTGGAAAATAAAGACTATTCCCTGGTGTTACTAAGAGATAGTCGGCCCCAGAGTTAGTCTAAAATGTACACAATTCATATACATTTAGAAATACATGATTATATAATTTTACTAAATGGTTTTTCATTCGTTACTAACTTTACATTTATCAACATGTATCGTAGGACGTGCAGAAGGATACAATAAGAACATAAGATTTGTCCCCACACCTAATAAGATTCCATACTCGACACCAATAATTAAGCAGAACAAGAAGGTAACAAACATTGGAATCAGATCTTTTTTGCTACTTCTCCATATGAGCTTTACAACTTGATATTCAATCATATATATTACTGCACATATAATAACTGCAGATAAGGAAGCTAGACAAATAATATTAATTTAGAGATATTAATACATAAAATATGAATAAAATAAGAAAAATGGCATTACCCTTTGGTATAAAGTAAAAGTAAGGAGTAAGTAGGCTGAGAGCTAGCAATATTAATATTCCAGTGTATAAACCACCCATTGGTGTTTTTACACCACTAGCATGATTCACTGCAGATCTACTGAAGGACCCAGTAACCGGCATTGCACTTGCGCAAGATCCAAGAACATTACAAATTCCTAAAGTAATTAGCTCTTGAGTGGCATCTACTTTACCACCATCTGCAAAAGCCTTTGCTATTGCTACATTCCCAAGGACACCAATTATAGGTACTAATGCTATAGATGCACCCAGTTCTGAACACATTTCAGTGAAACCAAAAGTCTCATTTTTGACTTGTGTAGAAAAAGGAGGCAATCCAAAAGATGGAAGACCAGATCTTACAGGACCAGTAAGGATGAATGGAGAACCATATTCAGTAGAATTTAATTTGTAAGCAATGGTAGAACAGATTATAACAATGACAGCATTTCTAGCTGTTGATAATAACCATATCATTTTTATCAGTATCCTTTGATATTTAGTTGGTTTCTCGTTATTTGAACATAACTTGATGTCTTTCATTTTCTAAACAATAAAGACACCTTAATTTATTCTTATAATTATTTAAATAATGTAACTAATAAATACTTACCCTAAATAATAACAGGATAGTAATACAAGAGAAACTCATCCCAGTATCCCACCAACTAATCTGATGAATGTGTTGTAACACTTTTGTTAAAGTATCTAAAAACCCTTGAGAGGAGATTTTTAATCCCAAAAGTCCCTTTAGCTGAGAAACAACAATTATAACAGACGTTGCAGAAGTAAAACCAACTGTGACTGGTATTGATATAAAATCTATAAGTACTCCTGGAAAACATTTTACAGTTTAAAGTAAATATCAAATACTATTATATTGCATAGGTATTGAATAAAATAATGTAATTACCTAGCCGTAAGAAAGCCATCAGTATTTGTAAGCAACCACACAAAAAGGCTAACAATACTGCAAAATCCGCATTTCTACCTTGGACATATTCATGAGTCATTAATGCCATAAGAGCAGTGGGTCCAATTGTGATATCCTTGCATGAACCAAATACTATATATACCATAGCTCCCATAAATGCAGAATAAAGACCATACTATAGAACACACACACACGCACACATATATTTTGTTATTTTAAAAGTAACAAAATTAAAAAATAAATTAATTGTAAATTTTTGTTCAGAAAATAATTATTTACCTGAGGTTCTAAGCCGGCTAAAGTGGCATAAGCAAGACCTTGTGGCATAACAGTGAGTCCGACGGTAATGCCAGCGATAGCATCGTTCAAAAATTTTTCGGAATTATAATTTGGTAACCATACCGTAATAGGTATACGTTTTTTAACAAATTTATTTAATTGTCCGCCTTTTGAATGCCATTGTTTTTTGTCTATTGCATCGAGAGCCATTGTAAATTATGTACCTTTATAAAAAATAGGAAGCCGGTTAATCTAGACACTAAACAGATTAATTAATTTTTTTAAAATAGTAATCTTTACTTGAATGCCCAAAAAATTAATTAATTCGAATAATTTTTCAAATATCCTCTTTAAATTCACAAAATTCTTACTGGTGAAAGCTGGGATTTTCACCGAAGCGCAGCTTCTTACGCTCACTAATGTTTTTCAAATGATTGTTGAGTTAGCATGAATTGTAATAATCATAAGGCAACAGAAAAACCTATTTAGAATGTATTTAAATTAACGGTATTCTCATTTCACGATTTAACGAGGAACTGAAAGAAACCGAAGGCCTTTTGGTTGCTTATATACCCAGACACAGTGCAAAATTTATCTCACGTTACTGAAGGAAAAATCTCGGCTAGCCTTCGTACTTTTTGCACCAATCGCCAACAATACTAATTCTTATTCGATGTAAAGTAAAAATATACGTATATTGATAATTTCAAAGTTAAAGCAATTCCAAGTGCGATAATATAATTCTCCGAAAAAACAGATTTATCTGTATCCATATAGAGATTTTGCTTTGTAAAAATTTGACGACAAAAATAATGATTAAATAAATGATAAATCAAATGTAAAAAAAAAACAAAAAAGAAAAATAACATGCCCTACTTTTTGAAAATAGAAGATATTATTTTCTGTTTTTTGCCAATATTTTAAAATATGGCAAAACAACATTATCATTGTTAGCAATCACATCATTAACATAATTATTCAACGATATTATACATGCGATACATAATTATCAGCGATAATAACTATTTACAAAATGGCATGATTTTAAATTCACCGGTGTTTAAGGTTACAGTAACTATAGGTGCTTTTTTTGCTGTTTTACGTATCATTGACCACTTCTCCTGTTCCAATACAATATTTCACAACATTCTTCTGACACCATTTAACTCCACCGACTTAATTAAAGGGCCATAGCTACTTGACCCTTTTCATCGACAACAATCGGACACGCGTTAAAAAAGTATATAAACGCGGTCATACGATTTTAATTTTTATATCTGTTTGTTATATCAATATGAACTTTAAATATTATACGATTACAAACATTATATGAAAAGGAAATACATACCAATTATGTAGTACAGTGAATAAGATAACATACTTCTGTCGAATGCAAGTGTTACAGGGCGCACCGTTAATTATTATAAATTATTATATTTGTATGTGTCATTTTCTTGATAGGGATATTGATTGCCTATGAAACTGTGTATAACCTATTACAGGCTGTGAGTTAACACGATATCATAATTTTTACAACTTTATAACGAATTTACGTAAAAATGGCAAATACATATGTACTACTTTCCCCACGACTATGACAAGATCGTATACGCGCCGAACACGATCTTATATAAACTGAGCCTGAGAATCGGCATTTCGTTTGTTGAGGATGGTTCGGAGAGAAAGTGCAGTTCACATATTTATCAATAGAGGGACTGCATTTCTACTGCAGTCGGTAATTTAGGGAGAACAAGTTAGGCTTGTCGTTTCATCGAGTGACAACCAATAAATTTCCAGTGTTTCGAAACGTCCTTCGAGGGGGGCATTATTTGAATTTCGAAAGCTTATTACGATTCTAAAATAACAAATTTTTCACATATACGATAATTATTATTAAGATAATTGAACGTCGTAGTATCGAAAAAATATGTACAATGAAAGGGCTATATAAACGAGACTTTTTTCTTATTCACTTTGAAAATTTTTCTTTCGTTTGCATTTACGCATCCTCCTGTCCATCAGTATTATGGCGTCCTTTACTGTGGTCGGTTGTTCCTCCTAATCTCTGTAAATTAAGTGGAAGAAAAACTTACGCTGCTAAAGTTTCTGGTTTAATGCTTTGGTTGCCATCAGAAGATTAATTATACGGTAACCGGATAATTATCATTATCGTAGATGTAACCATCACATTATTTCCAAGTTTAACATTTAGATTGATGTCGTACCTATTCGATTTCAATTGCGTCGTAATTGTATTTATTGTAATTGTTTTTCATGTTCGCGTTAATTATGTATAACATGCGTTTGATACAAATTCATTGACCAAAGTGATTGTAATTTTTATCGTGTTTTTTGTATGTTGTCCGTAGGATAATTTCAGAATTTTTATGTGAAGTAACATATTATATCGAACGATTATTTTTTTGTTGTTTATTACTTCAAATTTGCTACTGATCTTAGGTCATTTAGCGAATATAATTTGTGTCAGTAGGACATGCGGGAAGGTATCGCCCATTGGCGATTCATTAGAGGTATAACGTGTTTAACTATTTACTCTACATATATTTTATTTTTAATATTTTGCATCGTCCCATTATTTTGTTTCACAATATTATTGATTGTGACTACCTACGTTCAATATTGAGATCGTACCTGTTATTCATATATCATTTACAATCTTATAAGCATGTATTCCTTTAATCTGAATTCTGAATAAAATAATGTATTATTTTTTTATCAAGAATTATATTTTGTTTTTGTAACTAAATTTGTAATAGGTAGAATGGATTCCACTGATACAG
The DNA here is from genome assembly GCA_014737365.1 of Bombus soroeensis. Taxonomy (NCBI): domain Eukaryota; kingdom Metazoa; phylum Arthropoda; class Insecta; order Hymenoptera; family Apidae; genus Bombus; species Bombus soroeensis. The sequence goes on along the minus strand of JACXIL010000261.1, from coordinate 53,829 downwards.
ATTTAGAAAAGAAATTTCATACAGAGCAGATGGCCTTAATCGGCAAGATGCATAATATGCAGTGGCTAAAAAGTAATTCTCAGTTATCAGGCCAGTACGTTTATATCTATTTTATATATTTTGGTTTATTTAGGTTTTCTTTATTTCTATATCATCTCATATTACTTTAATGGTTATTAGTATACCTTTCATTGTAAAAACTTTAATAAAATATATCTAAACAAGTGGGATGTTTTCTATTAATATTACATTTAATTATACCGTTGAGTGCTATTGTGATGTCCTTTGTTATACAATTAAAATTATAACCTTGCAAGCAAGTGATATCAATCACTAGTAGAACCTTTTATATCCAAAGAAAACATAAAATATTAGGAAATTATTCATAACCGTATTTCCTAATGTTCTGTATTCATCTTTTACATTATAGCATAAAGGCACTTCCAGATGGAAAAGAAACAGTAAATAATACACTCAAAAGTAAAGTAAATGAAGGAACACAAGAAAAAACTGAAGTTGTCTCAACTAACACTCTTTCAAACAGTCCTGAATTAAATAAGATTGATTCTATTTTAAATAAAGATATTAATGAAAACAATAATACTCTAAGCAAAGATATATCTCAATCACCTTTAGAAATTGTTGATTTTTCTCAAAAAGATATGGAGACTGTTTGGAACAAAGATGTTAATGTAACTAATACACTATTTCCAAATTCACAATCTTTGGTAATGCAAAGACTGGATGAACAGGAGGTGATCAATACGTCTTTGACAGAGGATATTGTTACAGTTCAATTAGAGCAATTTAGACTTAATGAAGAGGAAAATAATCAATCTGACAAATTACATAATGAAACTGATAGCAAATGGTATGTAACAGATTAATTTAAGAACTTATTGTCTTTATTGTGAATTTCTCTATGTTGTCTCTGTATTATTTATGTAATCAGGGATAATAGTCAGCATAATATATCTAACTTACCAAAGTCAGACAGTGATGTGGATAATCAAGTAAACTCAAAGCAGTGTCATGATAACAACAATAATAATGAAAAATCTAAAAGTCAGTCACCATTGGACACAAAGACAAGTATACAAAAGACAACTCAAAAAGTTAATACTAAAAGATTGAATGATCAAAGGAGTAAAAAACAATCAGGTGAGAATGAAATTTCTTAAACTGACTAGAACATCATTGTAAGGAATTTGCAGTAAAAGAATTTCATCTGCTTGCAGGCTCATTGAAAGAATCTTGGACTCCTTCGAAACAGACTTCTAAATCTAAGGATGACTTATTAAATTTATGTAATGATAATATAACTTCAACTTCTATGGATTCAAAAAAGGTAGCTGTAGGGACAACTCCTAAGCTTAATGATAAATATAGCAAAGTCAATAGTTACAATAAAAATTTAATCACGGGAAAAGGAGCACGAATGAAGGAGCAACAGTTTTTTAAACAACATTTTTCTACATTTAATGATAGTGGTAATAAAAGCCGATCCATAGAGGGATTAGATGAGAAAAGTAAATCTGTTGCAACAAAATTAAAACCAAGTAAAAATGAATCAGACAAAAAAAATAATGAAATAGATGACATAAAAAAATGTCATAGGATTCATGTAACGCGTACTCAATCATACAATGTCCACTATAATAGAAATAAATCTTTAATAAAGTCACAGCAACGATATTCAAAAAATGCAACTAAGCCAGAAGAAAATGGTTATATTAATAATTCATCTGGCTTTAATAACAGTATTAACGTGTCTAATTCAGCTGAGAACGTATCAAGAAAGAAGTGCGAAACTCAACAACCTTTAGCAAATAAACAAATTAGCAGTATACAATCTAATCAGAATGTTTCTGGAAAAGGTACAAAGAATTCAAGCGTTACAGAATGCAATATAAATGAAAGAAGTTTAATAAAGACAAATTCAGTATCAAGCAAACGAAGTTACTCAAATTTAACTAATGCAAAGAACAACAATGAAAGAAATATTAAAGATGATCAGGCATATAATCAGAAATTTAAGAAAGATTCTAATATTTATAGGCGATCTTCCGGTATATTTCAGACGCTTATCAAGGATGTAAATGGGAAAATGAAAACAGATGATCATAAAAGGAATATTACAGATAATAACTTAACAAAAGATTATAGAGTAAATCGTATTAATTCAGCAGATACAAAGATGCGTTCTCAATCTGAAGGCTCAAAGATAACTGTATACTCACATAAGACAAGTAACGGTGCTAGTAATATAAAGACTGATGCATTAGATTCACCTGCTATAAATAATGTACAGTCTATAAAATCATTAAATTGTTTTCCAAGTAGTACCAAAGATTGCACAAGTATATATACGTCATGTCATACACCACAAGAATCACAGATTTCACAGGCTTCTTGTAATGAAACTGAAGTACAATTTGTGAAGACTGAACAAGAAGATACTAGTAATAATAATAGCAATAATAAAACGAGTACTAGTAATTCAGAAACGAAATCAGTTAAATTTTTAGATAACATTCAGGAATTTAATATGGCACATCATTCTGTAACATCATATTCTGATAATTCTATGCATCAAAGCAAGCCTCCAGCAAATTCATTTTATTCTGATTTACAAAATACACCACATACAAATAATGCTCAACAAATTGAAAACCACCAAAATGTACAAAATAGGAGTTATTTCGATAATAATAATGCTCAATATAATAATACAACCACCAGCAGTCAAAATAACGAACGAGATTTACATCTTATGGATTTAGTACATCAAAAACCAGAACAAACATCGCATATATCACCACAAAGCATATTGCCACAGAATAATTCTAATCCAACTATCGCTATGGGAAATGGGTTGCCCTATCAGAATATGCCTGCTGTCTATCTAAATCAGTATAATAATGCACAAACTGTACCAAGAAAAACAGCTGACAGTACAATCATCCCTCAAAATATATTAATTCCAAGTACCTCTTCTTACAGTATAGAAAACCAAAACATGTTGCAAACCGATCCTTCTAATATTCTGATGCATAATACTCAAACGTCAGTTCTACCACCATCAGGTTTTCATAATCATCCTATAACTACACAGCATAATCAGTGGAATTTGCCTCTTCCAGATATGTTTCTTTTTGGAAATGTGATAAATCCCGCCCATTCTTTGAACATCCCAATTCAGAATTCCAGACACATGTGCAACGCGGATTTCAACAACATCCAACAAACGAGTTACTTGCAACATCCGTTATTTTACGTTCCACCAATGTGTATGCAAAGCTGGAATCCAATGATACAGTATCCAACACGATTATTCCAAAATCCTCCATACAGCAATTGCACCACATTTCCAAATCAAGCATTACCACCGAACAATTTGACGGATTCTATGAATTGTCCTGTATCGACGTCCGTGCAGAGCAACTTATATAAACATTTCCAGCCGATGCAACCTCTCGAAAATGCTCCGAGCTTTTCTGTCCCTGTAAAACTTGATAATTATATGCAAGGTTGTAAAACGAACAGTGTCAGAATGAAGGCTAATACTATGGATGTTCACATGAGAGCTAGTCAATATCGAGCATCTGTGCCAAATGAGTATCAAAATTGTTCGCAAGATAGTCAGCTGATGGTACCGTTCTCATACGCAGTTACAATGGATCCTATTGCGAAGAATGGTCCGTCGAATATGCACATGCAGGTGAATCAGAAATACGAGCCACGCGCTTTTAATTCTACCAGTTATCAAAGAATTCCAGAGACCTGCCCTACGTACCACAATAATCAGGACTCTAACAACAGGAAGGATGACGTATCGAAAAATAATTCCGAATGTATACCACCTATGGTATCACCAAAAGAATGTATGTATTACGGAATTAATTATTCGCGGAAGACTGATACTGTGCAGAATTCATCCATACAGTCGGATATAAAATCCGCAACTTACAACGTGCACACTGCTAACGCGCAGCATTACATTCCTCATTTTCAAAAGAATACGACTTACCACGCATCTTCGAAAGAGCTTTCAACCAGGCTAAACACGGGACGTAATATGCGCAAAACAATGGATCAGTAAGCCTAGAAAAACGGTGAACGGTACCATGCATATACATTTATTTCTTGTTTTCGATAGATAATTACAGTTATGCGGTACAAAAAAGGCGGTTGCACGTTTACCTTACGATTTTTCATCTGTTTGTATCATCGTTATCTTTATATATGTATATGTATGTACATGTATGTATATCGTACAAGTCAGTTTTTTAATTAATCTAGATATAATATCACATACATCGTATTAGATGTCACGCACTATTAGAAGATAGTTTTCAAAGTTGAGAAGCTTTAAAAAGAAGTTTATATGATACTGCCATTTGTTGGAAATATTACGCGATAGTTCATCTTGTTTCCTAACGTAACAGTGTGAAAGTAGCAAATCTATTTTCTAGATTTCCTTCAAATATTTATATCCACCATGATTATTAGACATTGATGTTACTCGTTACTTGGATTCTATGTACTTTTAAAACAATAATCAAGCGCTTGTTACGAGACGTTTCACGTCGTGTAATTGGCGCGATACACGATGTGTAATTAGATGCAAATTTCTAAAACATTTTTTAAGTTCCTACTATCGAAAGTATTATGACGATTTAGGGTTTAGTTCGCATTACAAATATTTCCGTTCTTTCCTTTTCTTCTCGAATTCGATTCCTTGGTAGGTACATGTGATATCGTTACGATGATAATTTATGCTCTAATTGGTTACAGTGTTAAATAATTTCGTTTTTACGACCTAATATCGGCAAATAATTTTGTTTACTTCATTGTTTCTTTCTGTGTTATTTGGAGGCAAAGAGTTTTATATAATATATATATTTTTGTTTAAATATTGCTTATATTGTTAAGAAATATCATATAGTTTATTTTTCGAGGACTTACAAGTTTTTACAAAATAAAACGTAAACTTGCCATATTTGGTAGATGTTATATATATATATATAAATATATTATAATCCCTTGACATATTCTGATATGCATTTATAATCACAGTATTATTCTTTCATCTGTATTATGAAATGCACGTGTCAATAGAATCTCTTTGAAATAGATAAAATAAAGTAATTTCTGATGGATTATATCATTGCTGGTCGATTCGTATATCTTTATAAAAAGTTAAAAAAAACTTGCGAATTATCATACGGTTCATATATACATCATAAACATGCGTTAATGTTCATTACGATTTTATACGATATCGTTGATAGTCTTACAATTCAATTTCAATATTATATTATATATATATATATTAAAAAAACAAAAAAGGAACAAAAAAAAAAGAGGAGTCTGTAGAAATTCCAAATATTTTGTTGAAGATCCAATTATCGGTATCTCTATTTAATTTTCATGCCTTAAATTTAGAGTTCGTTTCAGAGCTTCGTACTCGTTAGTTCACTCCTCGTGGCACTGATAGTTATCCCATTCGACATATCTATTACTTCTGCACCAATTTCTTTAGCTACTTTGGTCGTGCTCAATTCTTTCAAAATAGCCACGAGCTCGGCATCGGTATTGACCACATCGATCGTTTCTTTGGAGAGCGATTGGATACTTCGTACGATTTCCTTGGACGGTCGTAGCATTATCAAGAAATGATTCTGTTCCTTAAAGTCTCTCACTACCATATTTAATCCCTGTAAATGTTACAAATCGAGGAATTTGAACAAATTAACGAATTGTGTTCAAATCTGTCCTAGATCTTACATCTTTGAGCGATTGTTGAGCAATCGAGTTATATCTTTTCTCCATTATCATCGTAATATAAAAATCTCTGCTATTTTCTCTGTAAACGCGATTAAGAAAAAAGAAAAAAATATCTTTTTGTAACAAGGATGTGAAAGAAACGGGAGAAGGAGGCTCGAAGAAGTAAAATCCAGGCCAAATTCGTAATCCGCTATTTCAGATTATTACACGTACATGCGCCGCAGTGAAATCAATTTTATCGATGTGCTTGCAGTCTAGTACGACAATTTTCGTGTTCTTGAAGTTTTTCAGTAATTTATGATGATCATTAGCTAAGTTCTCTAACAGGTATATCCTCAGGTAATCCACCGCTGGGAACAGCAACCCGGCGCTGGGACGCACGAGGATGTAATTTAACGTAGGAGTCTGCGGTGAGAAAGAAAATAAAAAGGGGATATTTTTAAAACAATAGCAATCTCTTTATCAAGTCTTTGTCTATCATTGTTATGTACTTACATTTCTGTATTCGATATATATTGTCGGCCTGGCGTTGAAATAAATTAATATTGCCAGATCAATTGCCACTCCTATTAAAATTCCCAATTCAACACCGGCGAATAAACATGCGAAGAATGTTGTGAAAGTCGGAATCAGATCTCGTTCTGGAATCACATTTCCGAATCAGTATATTTCGAAACGGCTCATGACGCCGTTATCAACATTCTCCGAATGAACTCGATATAGCTCTGTAAGCTTTCATCCCATTGTAAGTTACAATTCTACTAATTTTATTTATTATTATTATTATTTTATATTAAGTTTGACTAATTTTTTTTTTTACTCACTGCTGCATTTCCAAATAGGTTGTATCATTTTTACCTCGACCATGAATATCACCGCACAAACTATCACGGAACTTAAGGTCGCTCTTGGAATGTAATAGAAGTACGGTGTGAATAAGCTCAGAGCAAGAATGACTAGAATACCTATAACGGATACCTAATTTGCATTACAAATTCGTGAACGTTTATAACCGCGAATGTTTCATGGTTACCTGTGTAGATACCGCCCAAGGGCGTCCTTACGCCGGAAGCATCGTTCACGGCGCTTCTGGAAAACGAACCAGTGACCGGCATGGAATGGAAAAATGATCCAACAACGTTGCACAGACCCAAAGTTAACATCTCCTGAGTAGCATCGAGCGACTTTCCTCGTGCTTTTGTTAAAGATATAATTAGCGTTTCGAAGAGCGTCGAGAGCTATCGAAAAATGAAATATCGCTTGGAGACTTACAAAACGCCTTCGCGATGGCAACATTCCCAATGATCGAGATCAACGGAACGATTATGATACCGGTACCTAAATTTTTGCACATGTCGAGGAAAGTTACGGTTTGATTTCCAACGTTTATTGAGAAAGGTGGTGGAGTAATGGAGGGTAGTCCCGCCTCGACGTGACCTGTAAGAATGAAAGGTGCTCCACCGCGACTTTCGAAGACGTACGACGCCACGGCGCATAGAATTACGACGAGGGCGTTTCTACCAGTTCCAAGGAACCAGATCAGTTTGCTTAAAATTTTATTCGAGACCTTGGCATCTTTGAGTATCTGGAACGAGAAGGAAATAAAAAAGAGTTGTATGAGTATGTATGACTGGCTCGTTTTTCTCGTTGATTTTCTGTCTTCTTTTTTCCTTTTTTACGTATTCACAGCGCACACGAACTCGTTTTGCTAGCGATAGAGTCCATGGTGAATTACCTTCAAGGTTAATAGAATTAGAATGCAGCAGCAAGACAAGATCAGGTCAGGGATTCTGGTCCGGTGGATGTTGTTAACCAATTCCCGCCAAATCTCGATGAAACTTTCCCCGTGTATCTTCAAGCCTAGTAAACTCTTGATTTGACTGCAGGCGATAATTAAACTGGCGGCTGACGTGAATCCCGATACGACAGGTATGGAAACAAACTCTACCAGAAATCCCAGTCGAAGGACTCCGAGAACTATCGTAACGCTTCCTGACAAGAAACACAGGAGGATAGCGTACTCGGGAATACCTCTGGAATACCATAAGAGCAGAAATAATAAACGTTCGAACACAAACGAACCGTGATTGCCAAAGCTACAGAAATAATTTGGGGCCTGGCGTTTCCGGGATCAAAGAGCAAGAGCCAAATGAAAAGCTATTCATCAAAAGTTCCAAGTATTTTTAAACGTGATTCGTATGATAAAAGAAGGTACAACATTATTAAAGTAGGTGGATCTCAAGACTAAGACTGAAAGGAAGTCGAAGTAAGATAACTGTGTTTCAAAGGATAACAGCATCTTTTCAGTTGCTATTATATTATATGATGGCTCCAATTGTCTGCTATGATATACGCAAATTCAACCATTGTGTTAGTCAATTGAGATGGTTCATTCATAGGCTTGAATCTTAAATTAAGTCTAAAGGAATAATGTTTCCGCGAGAACGTGGACAGCTTACCTCGCGTACGTGTATGTTAGCAAAGAGATCAACGCAGTTGGACCAATATTAACTTCTCGGCAGGTACCAAAAATTATGTAAACGAAACTGCCAGCAAACGCGCTGTAAAGACCATATTGCGGCGTCAGACCTGCCAAGCCAGCGTATGCGATCGCCTGAAATTATATCAAGCTTGTTCGAATCGGATCGGTTATGGGATCATGGAAAAGACATCGCGAAACTTTGATAAGACTTTAATTCACGATGATAAGATCATGAGCTTTGGAAAATACCTGTGGTATCAGGGTCAGGCCCACCGTGAAACCCGCAACCAGATCGCCCAATGCATCCTTTGTTCTGTACAGGGGTAGCCAATTCAGAACAGGAATTCTGTTCTTCAATAACTTTTTGAAACTGAATCCAGTCATGTCACTAAAATTTTCTTCACCTCAGCCAGTCTTTCTTTGACCTGAACCAAACAATTTCAGCACATTTTAACTTGAAATCCTGAAAACACGACGCACTCCGGTGACTCGATTTGAATGACAGACCACGACGAAGGAAGAACTTTGATTTTGAGCTTCAACCGACTCTCCGTCGTACTCCATCAGCGTGTCTTCTTGCTATGCGAGCTGCATCGTCTCATTAATTGAACGCGTACCCCCTTTCCATTCAACGTCGACGAAATGAGCCGGCAATTAACGGATCTTTGAGTGACAATTAGTAAGTATAGCAAACGGTTTGACGTGCGAGGACACGATTTACAATCACCTGACCGGTGCTCACGTGAAAACGTTTAAGCACGTGATTCACCAATTTCTTCATCTAACAGTTGCTACGAATGTGCCACTTTAGTATTTTACTGCGCTGTTCACCACGATCTTTCATTTCAGTTTCACTTTTCTCTGTCACTGACAACGCACCGCGATAAGTGGTTCGCCATAAAATGCGAAAAGAAAAGAAAATGGATGTTGATGGATGGAACGTTTCTTGAACAGAAGGAACCTACCGATTGATGTGTCGTCTTGTACCTGTTCTATACACTGATTGAATCTACAGCTGTTTCACACGTGCCTGATTCTCCCACCATTGTGGTCTGGAACTGCTGATACGTCCGTCAGAATTCGAACGCATGCGTCGATCCTTCTCTAAATGGTCACTGGGTTTGGCAAACGCAGATTGTCGCTAATTTACCTAACAAATGTTGGGCGTTTTTTCCATTGCCCTATATCCGGATTTTCAGCATTCTTTTGAGCTTCCCGTTGGTTGTTCTCCATTCGGATAATCATCTGTTCTTCTCTTTATTTTTTGAATTAGCCCTTTTTACACACATCCTGTATTTTATATAATTCATACCTATATTCATACGCTATCACTTACATCTGGTCATCTAACATATTCGCAGATTTATTTGATTTTATCAAGAGATGTTATGTAAGTATCATATGGAGATCTTTTCATATGGGCCATCAATAGTATTTTGTTGTAAGTAGCTGTACGATGTAAAATTGCAACGATGCAGCATCGCTAATCTCCATCGAATATTATATTTCTAACAGTTACTAAGTTCTACACTTGTTTGTATTGCCTACAATTTTATACTTTATTTGTATAGATTTATAATTTACTTATTTATTCATATATTAAGATTTATAATATATTATATTTTTGTTGTATTTTTAATGTATAGGATCGCAACGAAATAGTATTTCTGGTTTACACCCGGTCTCACGCGATAATAAAATACAAAAAAAGATGTACAAGAATCACGATTCGTCGCATACGATAGTGATCAAGGCACTCCAATTATTGCAGCGTAATACGACGGTAGCTTATCCTTCGGTAAGAAACATCGTTACGTCAATCGGAAATAAACATGAAATTGTTACAAGAAACTATCGTCGAGCCATCGTGAACATTCGATTGTTCCAGCACGGAATTCCTTCCGTGCATTATCGTGGAATGTGTCAGTGGACATTGTCAATCGACAACAGATACGTTCCGCTACACTTTTGCACGATCCTTTTCTTCTTGTTTTTTCACTGGAGTCCTTTTTATCGGTGAGTTTCTTGTCCCGAGAGAATGGTTGAAATTCTTATCATCGAGCGCGACACATCGTGTGCATGCTTGTAATTACAAGGACGTTGCGTGGTCTTGAACGACGATGTGTTTTGCATGCTAACGCGGCCAGTGTAACGATGAATCCACGAAAGTAAAGCAAAAATTATCAATGTTTTATTGGAAAACATAGTACGAAACTTTTTAACTTTTAGATTTATTTCTATAGTACCAAAGCCAAAACGTAACGCAACAAACAATTTTAATACATATATATTGTTGATCGATGATATTATTCTTAAGAATTGAAACAACGATTGAACGATAATTTGTTTTATCGGAAAAGGTGTTTAAAAATGTTCATCAAGCAGTACGAAGCGTAAATAAATAAATGAATAAATAAAATATATTCGTGGACTAATGTTAGTATAAAGTTTATATAAATAAATAAATAAAAAATGTTCAAGAACGAGTGTTAGTTCGAAGTTTAAATAAATAAGAAAAGAAAAATAATTTGTACCGATGGAATGAATCGAATGTATGTTATTTCTGATGCTTGTAAACGAGTATCTCGAAATAGCGAAAGAATTTATACATGGTAATTACAACAACTAATATTTACGTCATGACGAAGGAAATAATTTTGTCTACACTCGTGAATATTGTGAAATTGCAGTCTCACATTAGAATATGTTTGAAACACGCATACTCGTGTTGAGACAGCTTGAACAAGACTACTTTTAGCTGTAGGCAATAAATCAATTGTCATTGGACAATTGGAAAGGAAAAAGACAGGAAAAATTATGGATTATGTTCTTAGTATTGTATTCGACAACTGGCCGCATATCGATCTGAACATAGAAATTAATTGCCTGGTTGTTAATTTTGCTATAATATTTATTACGATGAAACTTACAATTTTGTTTTATTATTGAATAAGAAATAGTTGGAACAAACAAAAAATGTGTTCGTTCCAAAGACAAAAATCTGGATTTATATATTTATATAATTATTTATTTACATTATATTATTAATTATTTATTTATATAATATTTGGGTATCTTAAAAAATATCATAAAATACGTACACAGCTGCTAATGACTGAAATTTAAATTTAAAATTACTCAAGATATTTGCAAATAGTATAAATTGAGATCATATTTAAAATTGGGTAAAATATTTAAATTGTGATTTATTGAATTTAATCAGTTTGATTTTGCTTTCAAATTAAAGCCATAATTATTATAATTTTATTTTTACAATCTCTTTACTAAAAGTTCGCAAGAATCATGATAAAAGTGTGGAAACTCGAGAAGTACAGGTGATCTGAAAAATATTTTATCACTCGAGTTAACGCTGTTTCCAAAATGTCAAATAATCACATTATATGTCATGTTATTGTTTCATTATACGTCTTGGAAATTCCACAGTTTTTATTTCTCTGTCTCGCCAATTTTCAATGTGTCTCTATTTATCATACCAGTCCACTTGCTTGCCCATTGCTTCAGACTATGTTTATATTTTCCTTTATTTGCAGGAAAACTCGCACGTTCTAAAATTATCTGTGTTCCGTCATAGCTTAAACATGTAAATTAAAGTAATTGTTCAAATTACTAGTGTAATTAATTTTATTTTCATAGCCTGTTCGTCGAGAGTCCACGAAGGTTTTGGTAAAGATACAAAAATTGTAAAAGTAGAGAATTTGTAACATATTTGATCATTTGAATGGATGGATCAGTACAAATTAAAATGTCATGTTTTCATGGCGTTGCCCACTCTTTAATCAGGGATATTCCTGGAAATAATCGAGGATCCCGATTGCAAATTACTGGCTGGCAAAAAAGAGAGCGATCTAGAGTTGTTTAAGATTAGAGAGATCCTTCGTAAGATCTTGACCGTAAGTCAAATTTACATTTTAATTTTCAAAGTATAATATTTCTTCTTCGTCTATTTCGTTTTGTTCTTCTGTTTTGTACGAATCATAATTCTAACATCTTTCCCGATTGTTTGTCTCTCTTTTAGAAAAGAAAGGAGCAAAATATTTTTTGACAAATGAGGACGATGCGTTCTTTTCTATTGGGAGTATATTAATAGAAAGTAACAGTACATCTAACAGATCACAGACAAAATAAACGCATGGATGAAAGACGTNGATGCAGCGTATAAGGCGCATTTTTCTCAAGAAGTTCAAGAACAGGAAATGAATAAAAGTTAACATTCTTGTCTCTCACTGTACTTTATGTATTATTTATATTATATTTATTACTATGTTTTATAGCGATGAAGTAAAAATCCAATGGAAAGATTTTCGTCCTCCCTATTTAAAATTAACATTACTTAAAAGATAAAATTGGTCACTTTGATAGAATAATAATACGTAAATGTAACTTACAGAATAATAAATCTGAAATATATGTACGAGTTAAAAGTGACTTAGCCTTCGCTGTACATAGCACCGCTTCTAGTTGAGATATTTAAAAGGACACTACCCAACTTGCTAAATTAATTCTAGATGAGCGGTGTAAATTTTGCTAACAAAGTGCAATTACTGTAATCCTCAAATATTCCTTTGGAAGGAAGGTGGAAAATCTATAATGGAATTTTTGTATGAATTATTTTGGACTATAAGGTTATTGGTGGTAGGAAGGCTTCTTAGGCTTATAAACATATAAAGATATTAACGTGTAGAACTATAAATAACTAGAAGAGATAAAAAAAACATAGATATCCTGAACATGGGATGAGCATAAGAAGGAATTCTGACTAGAAATTTAAACTTTTGTATCTAATAAGACGTGCAGGATATCTGTGCGTAACAGTAATATTATTAAATTTAAAATCAATCCTGCACTGAAATCTCTCGATGATAATGTAAATTAAGTGCAATTAATATTATTATTTCAAGTAATTATCTTATTAATGACATATTATTTATTTAAACGAACTTTTTCATGAATTATAAAATTTTGTATAGAAATAAGGGTCGGGAAAATCCGATATCGGGGTATTTATAAAACATAATACGTACCTGAGTTATTTGCGCCCTGATGGCAGAAATAGGAATTAAAATTTTAAATTACATCATCTCGCGCGCTGTCATGTTGAAAGGTGGCATCATGTATAGCAACTACAGAGAATTCGTGAAAAATATGAAAATTTAACGTACATCGGCATGTCAGTGGTTCAAAATGGTAAGAATCTTCTAATCTGAATTGTTCTATATTCAAAGTCATTAACATATTGCGGATGGACCAGGAATCCTCGTGTTTATTCTAATGTTTCGAAGTCGATCACCAAAATTTTGGTATTTTTGTCGTTGTCAATTAGACAGAATCGATTTAACTATACTTTGAGTATATCTGGTAACAAAACGACTGGTCCGCAATATGTTAATATACAATTTGTAGTGTTTTATGGTATTTTCATGTAAATAGGTGGATATCGAAATAAATTTCAAGAAAATTCGAATGATATCCGGGTACTGATAGAATATAATACGTTCCTGAGCCTGGATACGTAACAAGCGCACTCTGGTGGTATGTTTTTAAACTAAAATTTAAAGTTACCATTTCACGTGGTATCGTATTTTGACTAAAATATTATGCAGACAGATTTTAAAAGTTATCATTGTCTTCTTGAAGTGTAGAAGATACTAGTTAAGTGCAGAAGTGTTACGATAAACAATTATATTATTAGACATATTCATATTACAATTGTAAGATATCATCGCCTGTATATTATGCATAATTTCATAGTAAAATTAATATGTAATAAAATGTAGTAAAATAGCTAGGAAGGATGCATTTGAGTCTTATTTATAATTAATAGTTAGTAGCATTTAATCAAGATCTTAATATTTTATTGGATATTTAACAGATTGACAAATTCTTTGTAAGGATAATTCTTTGCAAGATATACTTCTCTATTATACATTTTACATTCTTTAACTGTCAGCTATTCTACAATTTTCTTGACATCCATATGATTAGTTTAAAATTTTATTTTAAGATTAATTTCCCGCGTCGAGTTTCCTTCAATCTTCTTTTATTGTGTGCTTTGTATAACAGTCTAAAGTTGAATATTTTGCAAACGCATATTAAGAGGACGATTTATTTATCCATTAATGTTTCAAGTTCAGTTTAAATGCTTGTTCATAAGAGTAAGGTAGATGGTGTCGTGGTTCCTTCCATTCTCCTCCATTTGCAGTACCTTTACATGATGAAACCTGGGCAATCGTAATATTTGATATACAATTACTAATATCTAGTTATGAATTATACATATAATAAATAAAACGAGCTTGTTGGTTGCGGTCGCGATTGTAGTTTTGGTCATCGTAGAAACAAAGTCTCATTTATTGTCACGTCAAATCCACCATTAGTCAATATTTCCATTACGGATGATGACAGCTTTAGAGGAACATTTTCGAATGAATAAAGAGAGAAAAATTAGTCCATCAATCTTATCTTTATAAAATTTTTAATACTGTCTCTTCATTACCAACTCGTCATTACCAAACCGTTTCAGATATAATATGCAAAAGGTATGAATATTGTTAAAATAAGACTATGAGGGGATTATGTGATGGAAAATGAGTTATTGTCTTCTTTATTATTATCCTTATCACTAATTACCTAATTTTTCATAGATAGAACCACGTTAATCGATCTTAGTAAAGAATATCTGCTACTTATTGGATCTAAAGAGTCATGCAGAGATTCGCATTTTCCAGTGAAGTCGTCGGTATCGATGCTCCAAACCATTACACCAGACAAATTTAAACTCATCGCATATTCGACCTAAAAATTTTGGAAAAACATTATAGAGGTAACGCGTATAGTACTATCATTTATTATCATCATTTGTAATAGATATTAATCACCTTTTCTTTTAAACTCTTGGGGTTATCATATACTATAACGAATTCCTCGTTAACGATGTAAGGTGTAGCGCTATTAGAATCCCAGCCATAATTCCAAGAACTTCCATAATCCACTAATTCTTCACAAATCTGGAATTATACACGTTTCATTCATTTTATAAAAAAGAAATAGATAATATATCCAATCAGTTTAACAAAAATAAACCTTACTTCATTGTATCCCATAAAACCATCTTGGAGGGTATAAGGCCCTTGAAACCCGTTTCCTACGATCGTTCGATTCATTGGACTTTCTTTAGAAGAATTTAATTTGTTCATCAATACAGAAGTTCTGCCATATAAAGGCAAGCCTAATACTATTTTATTTGCTGCTGCACCTCTACTTAAGTAATAATTGAGTGTATCCACCTAAACAAAAATTTCACTCTATATGTATTTCATCAACGGTACTCGATACTCATTGTAGTCTATCCAAATGCATTACCACGTCCAGATTATCTCCACCTCTTAATGGTGAATTCGGCAGCACTTTTCTATCCCATGATCCATGATAATCGTAGGCCATTAAATGCATATAGTCGAGATATTTGGAAAGTTCGGGAATATTGTATCCTGCATCGATGGTGCTTTGACCAACACCTAAAGCTGCTGTTAATAGATAGTTCGACTCTTGGAATGCTTCTTTCAATTCCTATTAGAACAGAGAATATGATTAATTTTTGGTTCAGGCAAAACTGTAGTTTCGATAAAATTACTTTGCGCTACGTTATTCACCTTTACAAGCCTGACAAAATTTAGTTTGTCTAGTACATTACCACCGCGTGATCCAGGATACTCCCAACTTATGTCCAAACCAGTAAAATTGTATGTCCTGTAAATTAAAAATTATCGTACAAATCAGCAAAGTACAAATATTAAACTGTCTTAATGTTTGATTCCGTACTTAAGGAATTCTACTACACTCTTAACGAACGTAGATCTTCGTATAGGCGATGAAACAAGCTCAGAGTATTTTTTACTACCCTCGTTATATCCTCCAATTGATAGTAGAATGTTTAAATGTGGATACTGTTCACGAAGTGAGGTCATTTTTTTGTAATTCCCTGGAATATTACGATGGCCATAGAACGAAAATGTCATTTATATATGTAGGTATACCTTTAATCGTGTCGAGTAATTTGCAATATGTATTTACCCTTGGTAACATCTAAGTAAGCATCGAGGCTCTTAATGGTCCATGTCGTGCTGTCCAACCCGGCGAATGTATATATGAGGTGTGTGCAAAGTTGTGGTTCAATATCAGAGATATCAAATTTTCCATTACCACGTCTGTAAACGGCCCAGGAAGCGACATAACAAGTTACTACCTTATTATGCTTAGGTCTTGATTGAGCTTAATAAAAAAAGGAACATAGCTTTAATATAAAGTTTATTCCAACTTTTTTTCGCAAAACATTTATTTCTATATATATATGTATAATAGATTATTTTTCGAGCGATGTTCGAAACTTGTTATTTGCTTTTTATTGATAGAATACGATTATTATTTATCTAATGTAAATATATATGAGAAATATATATAAGTAACTTTCTAGTAAGTCATTAATTATATGGAATTATTTTTGGTCATTTATATGTCTTTGAGCAATGAGATTTCCATTGCATAAGCTATCAAACAAAATGTCAAACTTATTCTAAATTTCCCTTTTTGTTGCATAGTGTATCATCATATAGTAGGAACGTAATCTACAGCCGGATCATATATAAAATCTTTAATCTATATGTAGTATAATCTCTATTAAAGATTTTATATAAGATCTATCTATAGAGGTTATATATAGACATTCTTTATACATAAAGATTTTATATATATCAATATAAATCTATATATGTATGTAATCTAATCGAATAAAAATAGATATATAATTTTTATATCTATACATATATCTCTGTAGATAGAGAATTTGATAAAAATAGTAGCTTCGCTGAGAAATTGCTATTTTATTTTCTTTTATCTAGCAAATGCAGAATAATTGTTTCAAGATATAAATTATGGTGTTGGTTTTTTTTTTATTGAGAAAATGTTATATGAAATACCGCGATAGTTTAGCCATCTATCTTTGATATCATAGAATGAATGGTAGTCGACGTTTAATGCCCCGAAAGGCGAATTGGAGTTTTCTCACTTGAAATGTGCATAACTTCGAAATGAATGCATGAAATATAAAAATTGAAGCGCTATTTTGTAAAGGAAAATCGTTACTTATATACGTTGGATTTTACATCCCGTCAATTTTATCTATGGTTTCTTACAATTTTCCCATCATCCTGAACAACTTTTTCCAGTATATATACGGTGTATATAGCGGGTGGCCGGTTCTAGTTTTCAAATTATACACAAAAGTATGTTTGACATCATGCAATGAACCTGTCTATGTATTACCTCCTCATGAATTTTGATAGGATTCTTTTAAATATTTTTACAGTGGCGTACGAACAATGAAAAAATTAATGAAATAATAATAAAAATTTGGGTAACCGATAATAGTGTAACTACATCACATACACTATAATTTGGACACACACGCATACGCAAGCAATGATCACAATATCTCGTCTATAATTTTGTATAAAATATAGAAACAAAGCACATATATGATATCAAACATACTTTTGTGTATAATCCGAAAACTAAAACCGACCACGCTATATATATATATATAGGAAAAAGATGTTCAGAATGTTGACCTTGACAACATATTTCTAGTTCTAGGTCTAGGAGTAATTATTCGGCAACTTCACCGATTATATTTTTGCGATATCTTGGGACCTATAGAATGATGCCTTATTAAAATTTTAGATGTCTGAAGGAATATAAATTTGTCATTTTCTCACTATCCTCCTTTGAAGGTAAATATGTACTCTTTGAAATGTAAGTTATGCGTTGTCGTATTAATGCTAAAGAAATGATTTCAATTTAATAGGTACTCACCTAAAATACCATTGCTACTGAGGAGCAATATTGCAAGTAGAGATAGGAACACGCACACCTTCATTATTGAGAACAAATAAATTCGGTTTATACCGAATTATTGTTCTGGTAGATAGCTTTCACTTGACCACAGTGTCCTCGAAGAAAAAAAAGCAGTCGCGCGTGTGACTTCCAAAATGATGCAGCCAGTATGTTTGTGTAGTAAACGTGTAATACCTACCTGTGCGTATTCCATATATATATATACTAAATTTCCGAATAGATATTACGATAGATATCAGGATAAATATGAGAAAAATAGGAAACAAGCAAATGTAATTGAAAAACAATTTCCGCCAAAGATAGTCATTCTCAGAAATAAAAGAAACATTGAAAAGCATTTTATACTTTTACAATAATTCAGATATCTAACTTATTTAGATTACAGTACGATAATACTTAGCGATTCGTTTAATTAGTTTCAAACAAAAATGTAATTTCATATGTCTAAAACATAAAATGTGCATCTTTTTATCTTTTATATTTTCACTTTTGTATTCTCAAATCAATTATTAATTATGCAGGTTGATGCACGCAGCTTGGATTACTCCATCTCTTGGATTACTTCGTAAGTAATGATTTTAATAAAAAGTGTTTCACATAAAAGTTGGATGTTTCGACCGGGATATAATTTGACGTGATTATTTTATTTTTTGTAGGAGGATGCGTAGAGGATATGAAACTCAATTTTGTTTTACTTTCTTTTCGAATGTTCCTTATACACCTGGTGACATACCATCTTTTTATCGTACATATTTAAAGAATTATAGCGAAAAATATCTTACATAAAGAGAGCTTCGTGATGGTGTCGAAAGATATCAAAAAAATATATTCTGTTTTTAATTATTTTATTAGATGTGCAAAGAGTTGTCCAATCGTTTCCAAAAATGTATCTATTCTTATGATAACTTTTTGAACATAGCTGCATTTTCAAAGCAGAATATATTTTTTTTGATAAATCCATGGTGTGTACGATCGTACATAAATTTAGTATATTTTACAACTCTATTTTACTTCCTAGCATAAGATTATATCAAGGTATTGTTTTAGTTCAATTATTAATTTATTTACTTATATTATTTTATTTAATAATTTGTCGAGGTCGGTATTTCAGAATGTGAGATGCCATTGACTAAGAATAGGATTGCTGTGTACTCGTCTATATTCCTGTACCGAGTCAGTGATTTCTGTTACTTTGAGTTTCTAATTGGAATCGATAGATGGCAGCAGGCACCTAGAAAGGGATCGTACTACTGTACGACAAGGACAGAAATACTGGTCGCAGACAAAGGGCACAACGATCACAAGTACAGAGTTTAGTGACGATAACATTTCGAGACACATGAATCGTAGAGATTTTCATTCGTAAAAGATATTAGTTAAGAGGATCCATTTGTGAATTGTTTGTAACTGTATCTTTTCAACTGGACTGACTTTCTTCCTTTCTATTTTATTCAGCTTCCAGTATTCCTAACATAGAACACATTAATTTTACTTTGATAAAATAAATTACGCTTTCTGTACATTTAGATTTTCTGTAAATACACAGATATCCATAAACTACAAGTTGTACAGTAAACGTTGTATAGGCAGATCCGTAATCTGTAGAATCGCGATTAATTCGCAAACCAGTAACAATTATTGCTTGTATCCCGCCTATTGAGTAGAAAATCTCCTTCGAAATATGGTCAATTCCTTTCCAAGGAAATACATATTCCTTTTTTTCTGGTCTTTTTTATTTGTTAACAACGACTCAGTCTCGTAGATCCGAATCAGAAGGAACCTCTTTACGACCACAGGAGGTAGAAATTCAAGAATTGTTTGCTGTTCACTGAAAGTGGCATGGCTTAACGAGCGAATGAAAGAAGAAAAATACGTGTTGCGTGGTAATGACAAATGCTGATTCATCGTAAAGGGCAAATCTCTGGCATTCGTTTTGTTTTATGTTACGTCACGCAGATCCGCCGATTTTACGTAATTTTTTCGCAGGCATTCGGACGTGCAGAATATAAGCTTGCTTCCGGTACCATCGCGCTTAAGACAGACAGCGAAATCATTCTCGCTGTCCACCTGTCCGTCAGAATGGAAGAGCTATAAATAACCCAAAAAAGAGGCTTGATCGTGCAATACTTTGGTATGGTTGATTCATCTAGAATTGCGAATTTGCTGCAACTATGTGGAATTTGTTTAATGGAAGATGGTACTGTTGGAAATACGCGAAATGATCGCAAGATCTGCATAAAATATGTATTGAACTTTTCTATGGATATTTATGTATTTATAGGAAATTTAAGAGTATTCATAAAGATATGAATTTGTATAAAATCCACAGTCTAGAAATGTTCATATAATAAAAATCTCACACTTTGTCTTGATACTATTTCTCCACAAGTGTATTAGTCCTATAGAAATCTGCAATCTAATGATTAATAATCGCGACAAATGTTGGCTGGTTGCAACTAGTCACAAATTATAAATCGCGAACATATTCTTCATTTTTATTTTGTTTCATGAAATAATTTCGCTAATAGTTCAATGACATAGTGCGTTCTTGCAGGGATTCCCCGCCTGCAAGGTCGTCGAAGTTCAGAGAATTGCATTTGCTTCCCGCATCTTGGAATCTCCGCATGGTAATATTCTCAACGGAACACGTGGCTGTTAAAAAAGCAACTCGTGAAGCGTGTCGGAGTCAAGGAACAGCCAAAAACGGCTTACAAAAGAAGAGGAAAAAACCGAAGCTTTTATCAGCTCCAGATCGGTGTCCATGAACCCTCGAGTGCTGTTTCTTGTGAAAAAGAAACCTGTTGTTCGTGCCTGGATTCTTGGTCCTTTATTCTTCTTCCTTCTTCGCTATTTTCTTTTTTTTTTAATCTTTTAAGACTGCTCTTGTATCTCACGTACGCCGTTTTCCTTTTGCAGTCTTTATTTACTTTTGGAACTTCCTCGTGTTACGGTACTCCACTGCGCTCTGTCATCGAAATCAGAAAGTAAGTGCCAGGCTATGGGGATTTCCAAACTTGAATGGGAAATTATGATGTAGCGCGCGTTATTAAATACGAACGTGAACGTTTCAGAAGCCATGTCGATCGGGAACTGAAAATGAAGAAAAATGTTGTTATAAACACTGTTCTTCTAAGTTTGCTCTGTAACTTTACTGTTATTTTCTTCGTTTCCTTGTAACAAGTATATCATCTATCTTTTGAAATTTGAAAACACAAATTGTATTATATGCGTATAGGAATTGAGACGTTTTGAAAAAGAGTTTTGACCAGTTTGCTTTCTGAATAGTTGATACACGTAACAGCATGAAAATTAAGAAAAAGGATAGGCGTCGATCGCGTGTACCATTTGCATATATTTTCAGAGTAATGATATTACACCGTCTCGTGTTGCAGTTTCGAGAAAAGAATCTCAAAAGTGATAACTAATTAATTTCTAGATAAAAAAACACGCATTTGGTTTGTACTAACCAGTTTTCTTTTCTTTCAGGGAGACCATGCATCAATTCGAAAGAAGGAAAAATATAAAGTATTCTTTGGAAAATTTTCACTGTGGAAACAATTAAAGAGATTGATTGAAGAGCATGCAGTAAACAATTGAGAAAGAAAAAGATTAGATTGTACCCAGACGAAATTATCAACGACAAAATTTACAATGCAAGGTATTTAAGGTATTTACTTTAGCTATTGCAACTTTAATGTCGAAGCGAGAGCAACGCAAAAGGAATTGCGCAATTGTAAGTGAAGAAGAAATCGTGGCCGGGAAGTCGAGGACGCTATGGAGATCCAATGGAACAGCATTTAGCGGGGACATTACAGCGTGTTTCGTTATTTTTCAAGGAGCGAAAGTCGTCGATCCTCCGCTTCTTTATTTATCTCTCTCTTTCGCTGTTCATGTTTCTCTCATGCAAACGATGCTTGAACCACGTTTTACGTTGGTTAACGACCCTTTCGCGCCAGCGAATAAATTCCAGCTGCCCACGTAGGTTACTATATTTATTGAGTATCTCGAATCAACGGTGAAGCGAGAGGTAAAGCTGCCGAAGATCAAGTTCAAGAACGACAGATCGATCGTTGGTCTTTTAGAGAATGGTAGGGGTTCCTGGAGGCAGGTTCTCTGGGCCAAGGCCTTTGTCAAAAATTTGCATTCGCCTAATTTCAGTATCCTTTATCTTTGATCTATATGCCCCCAGCGTGGCTACCTACTATAGCTCGTAAACGATTTAACGAATCTTTACATCGTTTCTTTCCTCGTCGGACGTGTAATTAGCCGGCGTTTTATTGGACTGTTTTGACGCGATCAAGATGACATAAACAATGTCGAGTGAGCTACCGTCTTGAGCAAACGTCTTGTTGAATTAAGAAATTTCAGAAAAATACGGAGAAGTTTTTCGGTTGGATCAGAGAGGCCGAATCGTATGGAATTTGTCAGCGTTATGAAGTGTTCTCGAATTTATGAAGGATATCGGATGACACGGGACTTAGTAATGAAATCCGGCGCTGTGAGGAAATAACTGGATATAAGGCGCGAGCAGAGGAGAACGAAATCAACGGTTAACTGTATCTCCATCGTAAAATTGGCGTCGCGATCCGAACGATTCGAGCTTAAGATTTCGTGAATTTCCTTATTGGTTTGTGGAGGCCTTGTGACTTACAGTAGGGTTGTTTAAAATCGAGAAAAGGTAGTCAAACGGGACCTTCGATGAAGTTAAATGTACGGTTTACTTAAATATAGTATAAAGAGGTGATGACGTATTTATCTTCAGGATGTACGCAAGATATTGATTTTACTATTGATTCTACTTTGAATCTAGTTATCACAGGACTAATCATATTTTCTCGATGGTATTTAACTATGCTCGCAAAAAATTGTTGTATCAAATCTATCTTCACATTGTAAAAATTACTTACATTTCGAATTCGCTCTTTTTTCTTATGTAAATAAAAAATAATTCTTCCTTCAGTTCTGCCCTGAAGAAATGAATTGGAACGTTCACGAAACGTCAAAACAACGCGCAGCATATTTCATTTCCTTGTCTTATCAATTTGAGATATGTACATTTTTAAATAACAAAAAAATAAATTTCGTGCAAAGATTATTTGTTAACATAATAAAGATCGAAATCTAAAGAACCACAAGTATGTGATCCAAACATCGTGAAAGTTTGAAATCTAGAAACGGAAATTAATAACTCTTTCAACAATCCTGTGTTTCAAGTACTATAGTTATTTTTACAGATACGGAAATTAAATTTCGTTATGAAGATTTGAAAATGTCACACTCTGATGTCGCATAATTGAGGAAATAGAAGGTTCCGTGTGTAAATCACGTCGCCTTGAAACAAGTATACCGACGATCCACAAGTATATTCAATTTTAATTATATGTTCAATTTTCAATTTTAATAAGTACGTTGCGTTACATTATTTGATAAAATCCGATCATCTAACCAAACACCGTATTAATAATGTTGCAGATAATCAACTGAGTCACGATACGATTAGGTAGCTTCAAGCAATCGAATTGAAAAGAAAGGTGCTATCAGCGAGTATCGAGTATCCACGGTTAGATTCCACACCTAGCAAGGTGTAAGGTGTCTTTGCATCTTATCGAAAAAATTCAGTCGACCGTTGCAACGCTCGAGGAGCGATCTTTCCGAGACAAGAATCCCGTAGTAACGTTACGCGGGCGAGGAAATCAGTACGAGAGAACGTGTAGTCGGATAATTTACACACTTCTGTACATTTCTTTATTGCCTCGCAGTATTACCCCTCTATACCGTTAACAGTACGTTTTTCCACGACAAATCGTGCAACCGTTCGTCATTGCTATTCTCTACGACATGTCTTACAAATAAGAACGTTAACACTGCTTATTTTATCGTAATTCTGTCACTGATTTATTCTACCGCGTTCTTTTAGCTATTTTCTGTAATCTGTATTATACATGTAATATCAGTTGTATCTTTTCAGCGTTAAGAGTTATCTCTAGTTTGAACAAAATGCGTAAAAATTGTTATCGGTATGCTATAGGTATGTTAGCACACTGTTTACTGTTGTTTACGGCATGCTGTGAAACAAATTTTACCGCAGTTCCCGCATATTTTTGAGAAATATGTCAGTGGTTACAAAATATAAAACGTTGAGTCACGCATCTCCCGTTGATACTATGTCAAATATCATCTTTAACCATTATAAATTCTTTTTGATTGATAAAATTAGAACAAGACTGAAATATGAAAATTCGAGGACCGCAGCAGAGCTAATTTTTGCTAGATTCACGATAATAACGTCATATTTTACGAATATATTACGTGTTTCTCGTGCTTTACGAATCGATTAGCATAAATTCGTCGGAATCACCATAATTTCGTGTAATTTAACGTAGCAAGTGTAACGCCCGAGACCACGAACCTCGAGTTAAATTCCGGTGAAGTTTTAAGGGAACGATGTGTACGTTGTTGATAACAATATCAGTTTCTACACGACACAAGTCGAATTTACACATCTGTATCTTTTTATGCTTGACAAGCAGTCAGGATGCGTCAGCTCTTTACCGTTAGTATTTTTCGGCGAGGCAAACCTTGGAAAAGATTTATCGGGCGAAGCTGAGGAAACAATCTTGTATACAAGAAACGATTATTAGGACACCGCATAGACCGCCGTGTCGAGAAGAATAATGAAACATGGAGGAATATACGTGTAGATATTCGAAGATTATATTTACATGTGTCCAAGATAACAATTTTGTGTATGAACAAGATTAAAGTAGCGGACAGCAATGATACACGAGCGGACTATCGATTGTTCCATCATTCGTAGTAATTAGAAGTTTCGATTATTGGAAATTAAGTGGGTAGATCTCGATCTACGTGTTCGACGTGTTAATTAGAAGAAAAAGATGACTGGACGTTACTGAATGGAGATAAAGAATTGGAAGTTTCATGTCAATGGAAATTAAACGGATTATTACGTTAGATCTCGATCTACATATTCGATGCCTTAATTATTGTGTAGGAAAAATGACTGGATGCTGTTGAAAGCAAATAAGAAGGAATTAGAATTAGATTGATTACGTAGAATGTTAGACGTTATATTACACATTCGACGTGTTAATTATTATAAGGAAGAGACGACAGGGTAATAATTGGAGTTAAGGAAGAAGTACTCCTCATGTGAATTCCATATTAGTCAAGTATCCAATTAAGCAGCAGAGATTAATCCTGATGCCGTGACATTTTCTTCCTTGTAACTTTGATGCGAGTAATTAGGGGCTTCGATATTCTGCGTGCTGATATTCAGTCAACGGGGTTCCTTCGGACGTCACTGTTCGGATGTTTAAATATGCAGATTCGTGCTCGAACTCCTTAAATCGTTGCATCGCGTTTCGTCTGTCACCAAACTGCGTAATCGTAAATTACTCGGCTACAAATTTACACGTCTAAATGTTAATTTACAGTTAACGACATCACATTACTGTCTCTTTTATTCCATTTTTATCGTAAATCAAATTTTAGGATAATTCATTCATCTTTAAGTTTCTTAACTACTTAATTTTATTGATTTCTTATTGTAAGATTTTAAAGTAGATGTTCAACTATTACGAAGTCAATTATTAAACACCATATACGTACGTAATTAGGAATATAAAATTAAAACTGATTATGACCGGCTCCAGAGGAAGATTAATGACCCCGTTTTCGGGTACACCTTCATGTTCGACACAGCGAACGTTATTAATCGTTGCCTATAAGTTTGGGAGAATACCGTTAGTTTATACGGGAAATCAAAATACAGAAAGTTATGATAAAATGCTACTTCAACCTACTGCAACTCTCTTCCTGTCGTCTCTGCTTTCGTTCATAATTAATGTATGGCACAGAATTCTAACAACAATACATGAAAATCCAAAATATAAGTTAATATAAGTTAATATAGATACAATTTGAAATATAGAGAAATTTCACAGGCAAGAAAATGTTTTAGACGAAGCATTTTCATAGAATTCCAGAGATATCAAGCTTCTTTTTTTAGTCACTTTATGTGACTAAAAAAATATCGAAGGAAAAATCTGAAGAAAATATAACGACATAAAATTCATTTATTGACAAGGATACGGTGTTTGATACAGGATTTTTCGATAGAATGTTGCATAAAAGAAAAGAAAAGGGCCAACAGGCCAAGTATCTACAGGCAAGCGTTCATTATTCGTAGCGAAACGAACGATCCTTTTGGACGATGACTCGACACGACCCAAAACCTGGTCTCGTGCCCGTTATATTAATCAGATGTATCAGCAATGGCCGATATTTATGTTATTGGTATTTTTGAACAGAAACATTTCTCGACTGCGGTATACTATCAATGCTACTTCGATGTTTCTTTAACGACGCGCAGAAACGTAAGAGATAGGAAACGCAAAATTTTCTGTAGAATTCGAAATGTATGCAAAAAGTCTACTTAAGGATACGTCATATAGATTAATCTCCGCCTCATCCGTGAAATACCAAAGAGCTGTGATCAATAATTTCGCTCACGGAATCTAGCTACTTTCTGGGTCAAGGATAACCTTCCACGCGAAACAACATACGTATGTACAGTTTCACACCTAGACTCGATGTAGTAACTTGTTTCTTAAGAAAAAGAATTTTGTTTCCATTTAAAAGAACAATTTCTGTCTCCATTGATATCGCATCTAGGCAATGCGTGGTAAGAGTTTAAATTAATCTTGCTGCGATTTTTAATAAAAATTTAATTAGCACTCTGTATTTTATGCGACAGAACTCCTACGAATAGTGCTCATCGCGCGAGATATAGAATTTAAATTAAAATTAAGTAACCTAAACCGGTGGAGGATTAAAGCTATTTATAATCCTAGTTCGTTATTCCCTACACGATATTATTCGTAATAAATTAGAACAGTCAAGGATGCACGTAATCGATTCCCAATACGATCTAAGATGACGTACTTGCAAGGTGCAAGTACTTACATCCGTTGGAATTTTATCGATGTTAATGATACACGCGTCAGGCAATGATTCGATCGACCTCCGTTCTCGGTGAAATTCAACAAACATTGTGAACAGATAATGAAACAGTATTGGCATAAAAGCAGACGAAAATGTTAATACTATGAAACCACATCCAACTGTGATATTTCAATACAGACGATATCTAAGATTATTCGACCACGCTTCTTCTACCACGTTTGGTCTCCTCTGAAGCAGGAACGAGCTAGTGGGAATCGAAAGAATTCAAGGATATCTGAAATCGCGAAGATTCATGCAACGTTATTTAGACGGCTCGTTGACCCGGTTAAAGATGTGGGATCAAATAGCCTGGGTAGTAACGAAAAGGGAACCGCCGAAGAACAAGTACAATAGAATAACGAAGATAAAAGGAATAACAAGGCCGCTGATAACACTTCTTTGTGTCAGCTCATAGAAATTTACTATTTATTTTAAAAACTTTACAATTTATCATCTCGAAATCGTTGTACATGCGTATCTAACTCCGGATAGAATACGTTCCGATAAAAATATCATTCGTTTCTACTATTAATTTGTCATTGTTTATCAGTGGTTCGAGAATTTTCTACAATTCTGTTTTAGCCTTTCAAACGAATCGTTTCGAAGAAAAATATCCGATTAAATCTTTGATTCTAGCCTTAGGCTCGATCAAATAACCGATCATCTAGATTACAAAGATACGTGCTACAAAATTACGTTTCGTATTATTCGGTCGATCTCTGTATGTAACAGCCTACTGCGTTTAATAGAGTTGCTTTCGCGTCACTAAAGAATGTTATCAAGTTTATTTATAGTTCCGAGCGAGGAATCGATTGGTAGAAATTTGAAAAGAGAAAAAACAAACCTTCGATCGACGATGCGCGCGTATTCCAGCATAGAATATCGTCACAGCGATGACGAAAAGGAGGACGACGATCGGGTCTCGAGTTACCCGTTGATCAGGGAAGAATCGCGATCGCGCCTCCGATTCTGCCGCGTAAAAATGTTGAGAATGTTGAATGA
The DNA here is from genome assembly GCA_014737365.1 of Bombus soroeensis. NCBI lineage: Eukaryota > Metazoa > Arthropoda > Insecta > Hymenoptera > Apidae > Bombus > Bombus soroeensis. Next base: position 25,601 of record JACXIL010000261.1, on the reverse strand, counting down.
ATCTTTCAAGAAGGATGCCTCGGTGTGCGCGGAATAAATGAATAAAAGAACTCCGCGACCCGAAGAATCGACTGGTGACACTTTTACCTATAGTACTCGCAAACGCGTGTCCTTGTGTACGTTCATTTTTCTGCTGGCTTGTTCAGGGCCCGTTAGCAGACGCGGAGGATCTTCGTTTACATTTACCTCGCCGATAGCTCGCCGTTTGTTATACGAGGATATGAATTATTAGTACGATCATCCGCGTAATTAATAGAATAATCGATAGACGATGGCAATGGACGCGGTGTGTTGCCCATAAAGATGTAATTATCCATAATTAATATGTAATTATATGATCCGTGCAGTTCTGTGTGAACTGCTTAGACTACGAGATAAAAGTCGAAACACGTCTCTGCAGCAATTCTGTTTATTGTATCGTAAAATATAATTCGTTATAAAGTTTTGTTGGTTTCACCGACTTTTCGATTTACAAACGTTTACGGAGGAACCGTTAGCTTAGAAGGTAGACTCTTTCTCGGATGGACATCCGTCCGGTGTACAATGAAGTAAAAAGTTGGGAAAACAATTTACATAAGCCCTTGCCTTCTTCGGTGCGTGAAATGCGAATGATTGCATTCATGCGAAGCGGTCATTCGAGGTTCAAGTTCCTTTTAAACGCTCCTCGACCTAAATTCCTTTCTATCTGGACATCGACTTTTAACAATTTCGAAAATAACATGGAAGTTTTCTACGGTTTCAACAAGCTTTCGTTCCTCTGCAACTTCTTTTTCATGCGACCTGAAGCCAACACGAAGGCTCGTCTAATTAAAAGTTACGATAATCATTTATTTCCAAGGAAATTCACGTGATCTGCTTAAAATTTGGATCAGAAGAGCGAAGTGTGTACCCACGGAACTTTCAGGAAACTCATTAACACGGAACCCATTAATTCTTCTCACAAATCTCCTAACTATTAATTCTAACGACTACTTTTTCATGGCGAATAATATCTTTGAACCTACGATCTCCGCCATCGATCATTTATTATAGCGCTTGTTAATTTATTAGCTTTGCTCTTTCCATATGTCCTAAGATAATTTCTTACGTTTCTACTATCAACCCTGCAATTCGCAGCCTTTATGCGTATAAATGATGTATGCAAATATCTTTCATTCGTTATCTTACAGCTCTATTAGAGTTCTACGTTAATTCATCATGTTATCAATGAACTGTTACTTTACTTCCCTGACATCATCAATAATTATTGTTTGGAAACTTTGGTCGATAGCTATCGATGGCCTCGACTTCAACGGCTGGCTGACCGTCCGTTTCCTCTTCCTCTAACCTGGTAATTATTCGCGTTTCTAACTCGTAGAATAGATTCGTGGTTGGGTAAAAGGTTTTTGTTCCCAACACTCGCCGCTTCCTTTTCAGACATTCAACCAGGATCCCGTGACCAATCCTTTTTTTTTCCTTTTGTCTCTTTTTCAACTCTACTCTTGCTTCTTTCCCAGATCTCGCGAACGTGTGTCCCATTACGCGGAGATAATCCATCGGAACGTTGACCCATAGCACTCAATGTATTCTTGCCACCCTGTAGACGAATGCAGCGGACCCAAAAAGTATACCTGATCGGTAAATCGTGTCGCTTGGACGTTATAACGCCCGAATGCTCGCACCCTGCCATTTGCATATCATGTCCAGTCATTAAGGTAGCAAATTAGGGAGCCGAAAAAATTATTACCGATTTCTGTCTGATTCACGAGCGTATTCTATCTGCGTGTTGCTCGTTTTCGAGCCCTTAAACGTTTCTCCTGATACTTTAAGTGTGTGTAAATCTCTTCGTCACGCTTAAGTTCGAGTTGAGATATTACAATTTCTTCGTTGTTTCGTGGACCTCGAATCGTTGATAGAAATAGCTTATTAACACGTTCATTACTTATAGGATCTTATAAACATTACAACACGGAATCATGATTTTCTCTTGTTGATTGATATTTTTTAATTATATTTTGATAAATAAGTTTCATATTAAACGTAGTCTTTCTATCGCAAAGTTCTGAATATGTAGGTTTTAAAATTTTAAGATAAATTCACCGCTCGTATTTAAATTCACATCACGTGCATACATATGGTAGAAATGTAGTACTTTCGTTTGCTCATTGAAATTTCTCAACTGTATCCTAACAAATAACTTTCATATTATATCTTTACTTCTTTTATTGCAGGGTTTTAGATACGTGGATTTCAAAATTTCGAGAATTTTAATCCGCTGCTCATATCTAAATTGGTATCACGATATTGCGTATCGTAAAATATGTACCGGCTAGAATCCGAAACGTACACAGCGCGAGGTGTTAAGGAGCTAAACAGATTATTTTACGCTTTAACGGTTTCATGCTATACGTTCTCAGCTAACAGTCTCAACTACTGAAGTATAGTCTTATACATACTGAAAGTATATTTACTTGAATATATTTACCTATTACACTCACTTACTTTCCAACTTTGTAACGTTGTATCTCTTCCTTATTTCTTTCGATGTCACTTTCAATTTTGTTCCGCTTGTAAGCGACATTTATTTAGTCTTTTCAGGAGTAAGTGAAATTAAATTAATTGAACGTATCATCCTCGATGGTTATTAATCTGTCGTGTGATCTTCTTTGGAGCGTTGTTAAAAAACGCGTGCAAGTCATTATCTGTTCACGGCTGCTTCTCTTGAACGTTATTCGCCTTCGTGAAGTATCTTGTATCGTGGTTCCCCTTAATACGAGGAAATTGATAAAACTCGCTCTCTGCCTTAAACCTCGCATTAAACCGCCGCGTTTTCACCCTGCGATCTGGGCTAATAAATAATCGGCCCCGTAATGAATTTGAACGAGCAACCTCCACTTAAACATACCTTTGACGCGGGACCTGCGGTTTTTCGTTACCCAGAAAGGCTTTCGAACCTCATCCGACTACATCGCGATTAAACGATATTTCCAAGCCGCACGATGCTTGATTCACAAGTGTTCCTGCACAAAAATTAACAAAACCAAGAAAAGCAACAAGCTTTCTAGATCTTGAACTCTCATGATGATTAGATGACGTATCTGTAACTCTTCGAGTTTCAATCGTGTCGTTAATATAGTATAAAATTCCATTTATCTGGCCTTATCGAAGGACAAACAGTTTATACAATTGGACTTCATAATAGGAGTTTACCAACTTTCTTCCTTATCTATTATCTTCGCACAATAAGAGCTAATATTCAGATACAGTGACGGATGAAAGAGAGCTTAAAATTGATCCACTACTTTAGTAACTTTTGTGCAAATGTTCTTATCATATTAGTAATAGTCATTTATTCTGTGCTATGTATATTACGTGTACCGTTAGATTCGCGGTTTCTGTAGTACAAATCCATTTTGTAAAATTATGATGTACCTTCATACTTCTTATTTCAGTACACTTTCTTTCCTTCGCCACTGTAAGTTGAATGACACCAGCAAAAGTTCAGTCCATCCAACCGGAAGGATATTAAATGAGATTTCCAATCCAATAAACAAAGTTCGGATAAACGGAGCTTCACTGTGCGTTGCGTTTTGTCCCGACGTTTCGTAAATTTTCCAGTCCATTTCTCCAAGGTAAACCTTTCCAGGGAAAGACAGACTTTTTCACAACTATGCCAAAACCTGTCACTACGCAAACAGTACGAGTAAATTTGTCCATTTCTTTCAAGCCCGTTCATCCGCGAGCAACGAATCGAAATAAACGTAGCGATCCGCATCGAATTAAATCGAGTGACCGAAGAGATTTCTAAAGAAAAGAAGCGCGTTTATCCTCCGCGTTTGAATATATTTTTCCAACTAATACAGCGCAGGGCTTTCTCGTCGGAGACATTAATTGCGCCGATTGTACGCGCGTACGTGCGAAGGAACCTGAATTACGGGGTCTCTGAACGCGAAAACGTGTGCGTCGGAGGTGCGCGCTGGAATGGGAAGAGAAGAGAAAGAAAAGAAGCGCAAAGAGATGCAAAGAGGCGGTTGGTTATTTATAGGTTGCGCCCGGTTTCGAAGGCTTCCAAGCAAGGGTTCCCTCTCGTTTGCGCTCCCTATCCGGCCGGTGCCGGAGAAAAGACAAAAAGGAAACGCAAGGAGGATTCATGGGCGATCTTTATTATTCCTCGTCATTATTCGTCCGATGCTCGGGCACGGTAAGGTGGTAACAGGTGCAGCACCCTGTTCACTTTCTCGCCTGGCGCCTCTGTTGCCTCTCCGGTCTTCTGAATCGTGCCCGCCATCTTCTTCTTTTCCTCTTTGTAGCAGAAGGAACGTCGGGTCGAGCAAACGCGAAAGAAAGCTTAACGAACAAATAAACGGGGCGGTATAGTATTTTTATCAGGGTTTAATACGGTGAAATAAAAATAGAAACGTTGTCGGCTAAGTGAATCGATAAGCAAGAAAATTGAACGAATCGGATGCAACGGTTAGAATGGAAATTCCAACAAAGACTGGTCGGCTGTCTCTAAATAGAGATTACAAACCCCGTCTCGGTGAGTTCTATCCTTCTCTGATGGAAAAATCTGCAAGACAGGAGAATCGAGTTAGTCGTTCGTAGAGGAATAATTCATGGATCAGGCCTGGCACACGGGGCCCGGTCCAAGGAGCCGCACTTCCGCGCTTTATTCCGCTGCTCGTTAATTCACAGACTTTTCCGTGGAATGAATCGCCTCCTCCCTTACTGGAATCCAACGTAAAACGACAGCTATAATCGCTTGGACACAGTCGCGCAGATTTTTCCTTTCGGACATTTATGGTTACAGAGACCTGAAATACGGTCCATTGTACTTCCTTTCGCTGCGATCGTATATTTTCTGTATGCACGCTGATGCACCGACCCTCTGTGTCTGCCCATTGCAACCGTATTCTACTACCTAGTTTTCTACTCCTGTTTCCACGCCGCAGGCCATTCTGTTCTTCGCTCGCTCCTTTAACACGCTGATACAATTAACAGCTAACTCCTACGGAATCGTTTGCATTCGAATAGGCCTGCATCCTCAAAGAACTTCGTTCTCTATCGATCGGCAAACGTTTGCTCCGTGAAATACACCTGTATTAACGTGCCTCGCTATCTTTGAAAATATCCCGTTACCTAATTCCGTTACGAAAACCATTAAAAAGAAAGTTACTGCCTCGAAATTCCATGCGAGTCTTCTTCCAAGCATTTGATATTTCTCGATATCTATCCATCGAATTAAATGGCCAGGTAATAAAACTGAGAGCAGATTAAAGTTACGCGTACGTCTCTCGCGCGCAATCCCATAATCGCATATTACTAGGAGACGTTTACAGCAGCCCTGTTGGTTCAAAATAACAACGACGCGAGGAACGAGGATCCCCAGTTAAGGGTTCCGTTTACCACAGTACATTTATTATGTTATACTGTTACCACCGAGCAGCAGAAACCTATGTTATACTGCGCGTTGGTTCCTCGAGGTTTCTCTAGCCAGTAAGTTCAATGCTTCTATCGTTTCTCCACCGACAAGGCGTTGTTGTCCACGAGCATCCTTGCACGGTGGAAGGAAGAAGAAGGAAACGGCGAATACACGGCGAAATTCCCACGGGCCGCTTCGTTATTCCGGAATTCGCGTGGAACGAACACGCGAGAACAATCGCTGATAATTGCTGATAATCGACGGCCCCTGACCCTGCCGAGCAAACGCGGTGGAATGCAAGCCTTTTCACCGAAAATTGCAATCGATGCGTCCCTCTCTTTCTTCCTTTCTTTCTTCGTTCTATCTTCTCTTCCGGCTTCTCGTCGCCTAGCAATTTTATCTACGGATTCAGAGTTCGACGAACTTCTCATTAAGAAGCGTTGACCCTTCTCCTGAAACCTATAATTTGGATAACAATCGGTGAGGTAATAAACCACGCGTTGTACTGGAAGACCGAGCCGGATATGTTTAGAACATGTGTTTTGTTAAGCAATAATGGTTCAGTGAATTTCATATCGCGCGAGTTTAAGAAAGTCTAGCTCTTTATCGCGAAGATTGAATATTCGGGTGTTGAGCTCTGGTTTCCTCGTATTTGTTCAAAACGAGAGAGATCGACTAGAGTTTAGTAGGGATTTCTATTTAATTAGTTTTTAAGGTAATGCGGAAAGATCTTAGATTGAACTAATTGACTTTGGAATTGAATCATTTCAAATTCGATATTTTTAACATTTCCATACTTTTGCGACTATTTTGATCGCTCCAAATGGTTTATTATGTTTGGTCTTGAGACTAATTATATCATTGGCTGGTTCCAGAATCTCGTGGATTTATTAAATATTTGGGAAAGATCTTCCCTTTTTGATCGGGTCGTATTAACGTGTCAGGCAATATCAAAATCAAGAAACCAACGGGCGAACTTATCAAATTTTTATTTCGTTGTCTTTATACTTATGATTGTCTTCCACATATTTAGGTATTTTTTTATCTTGTCGTTGTGGAATTTTTCATTTTATCGAAGCATTCTTCTCCTCAACTCTGATTCCAGATATTATTCTTTCTTTATTAACTAATTTTCTAAAGATCTAAACGCACTATCAAAATTCAAAACAACTATGAAAACGATCTCTGTTGCAGGTGTCTCAATTTATTGCTAGTACAAACTACATAATGCATGAAATATACTTTCTCCGACATCATATTTACCGATTAAATCTTCAAGAATAACTAATGCTCCTAGCAGCGTCGCACCGTTCTCCCAAGTTCATATTTCAGCTGAAAATGAATGTACATTGCAACTCTCTGCAATTCCTTAAAATCCTCGAATAAATTTGCACGAACAGATTATGACGAAACGCTAACATAATATTACCGAAGACTAACAAATGTGATTGCATCGGATCTGATCTGATTACGAAGAATTTCGGCGAAAAAGGCTTTTCACGTGATGTACCTTCGTCAAAAACAAGAAAATTATTTACGTCTCGTCGTATATAAGAATTTTTCATTGTTATCAGCCCACTATCTGACATTGACAAATTAAATATTGTTCTCGTCTCGACGATCTGCAGGTGATCACGGGCGCAAAACGACGATCTGTAGGACAATGTTCGGCAGGGACCGTCTTCTTCTTCTTTTTTTTTTCTTTTTTCCTCAGATTGTATGTCGATCGAGATATTAATAGCGGAACCTGTTGCCGGCCGGTCATGTGTAAAAGTAACGTGCATGTGCTGTAACGTAGAAAGAAGAGGAACATCGCCGTCGTGCAAACCCAGCAAGGACGTACGAGCGTGATTTGCAACGATCAGACAGACTCTGCTCCTTGTCGTCATTGATTTATAACCAGATTCCGTTTCACGTCGCTTATCATCGTAAACACGGTTTACCTGCGAAAAGTGTGCTAATTCTCGAACCGTTAAGAATAAGAACACGACAAAACACATATGGGATCTTCCAAGATTACAGGTTTATGTCCTGTTTACGCAAAATTATTAAAAAATCATTGAAAGTAAACAGAATAATCATAATTATGTTAAACGTTATGTTAGGTTTGTCATTTATTGAGAATATTTATTTACGGCTATATAGCTTTTTGGTATACAATTTAGTTACAAACTATCTGTTGTATACCTTAGGTAACATATATACTAGGTAACAATGCAATGTTGTATACTTTACGTGTGAAATTTTTTAGATTTTTTAGGTTTTGAACAGAGGCTGCGAAAGTTCGCCGATTCGTAAAATTTATTCGCATTCATAATTGTGCCGGTGATTATGAAAGTGGTCTGAGTTAAGAATCTAAACACGATGAGTTTATCGTTCATTCCGCGTCGCGTCTATTTACATTATAATAATCCGAAATCATCTTGACAAATTAGTAGAAATTGAACCGTTGGATTAAGTTGATTGTTGCGTCGTTAAACAGAATTTAGTTCGTGCGTCAAACGGAACGAGAAATATATGACATATGCCAGTGTCATAATCACCTGCACAATTATGCGCTTAATACAATTAAATTAGCCAGAAGTCGTGCATCATGTTTCTCGATACAGTAGGAATGCCAGCTTATTAATGATGCTGACGTATTTAGGCTAAAATGATATAAAATTTCAAGCCACACTATGATGCCATTAAACTTTATGCGCTAACAGTAAGCCAAACGCGATACGTCTTATTTATCATATTTATCATATTTATCATATTTAGTTTGGATTTGCAACTTGCGACTTGTGTGGCTCGTAATAGCTAGTTTCGGCGAAAATAGAATTAGTTCGCGGAAACGAATGCTAAAGATAATTTGTTTATGTTTGTAAGAATACCTGCCTGTTTAGGATTGAGAATGCTTTCGTGGAATGTTTTAATTGAAGTATCCTCAAGGAATCTCGACTCACTAGACGTAATATATAACATCGAGCGAAACCTGTTCTGTAGGATTGTACAAAGATCGATACAATAGAGACCATTGACTCTTTGCTGCTCGTGGATAAACCGACGCCTCATTATATTCGTAGAATTTGTGACAGAAACTATTATCTGCTTATGTGTGTTTTTTTTTTTCAAACGAATACTACAGGATTACAATGTCTTTATGATCTACAACTGTCGAAGGAAATCCATTTTCATTTGTTATTCTATTCTACAAATTCTACAAATCTATACAACTTTTGTACGAACTGCGGCTGCTGAAAGAATATTCACCTCGGTTCAACCACATTTTCGTTCGTCATTCAATCTACAAATTTAAATTGATCTTGAAAGTATCAGTCGCTACTATGAATTTCTCTAGGTCTGATAGATACTGAGATAAAATTTGACTTTAATACGATCATTTCAATACTCGTATAGAAATATACACAGAAATCAGATATAAATATCAAGGTAACAAAGAGAATAATTATCTAATTATGTGAAGGAAATGTATGTAAATATACGAATTACAACTGTCAAAAGAAAAATTTTTTTCTGTCAACTGTCAACTGTCATATTTTCATTTGGATAACTGACAGATACCGTGATAAAGATTAACTTCAAAACAATTATTAAAAAATTATTAAATTGTTAAAAAAGAACTATAAAAATGTATACAAGGATCAGATGTAGAAACGAAGAAAGAGATGGCAAGGAGAACGATTTTCAAATTATTTTAAGCGATATACAACCTCTCTGTGAACTACAGTTATGAAAGGAAAATTAGCCTCCAGTTAGTCAGATGATCGTTAGATCATTTAAATTCCGTCTATCGTTCATAGATCGTGAAAACTTACAACGGAAAGCGATCTAACGTAGAAACGAGGGAATTTGGTCGAAGGTGCGATCCGGTGCTCGATTCGGTATTTGCTTCGTGTAATGTGTAACAGCATCGAACGTGTAACGATCGGAACACGGTTTGTGCCCCCTTCCACCTGGACGAAGCCACGATTCCTTCTTGTGTACACTCGCAGACACGCATACGTACGCACGTGCGGAGGGTACCGACTTACGTAGACGTTGAGCACACACGTGGAAGCCAATTGGAGAGCCAAGACTTGGCCAAGTCTTTATAAGTAGGAGCCATCCGCGTCCTCAGGACTTACTCCCTCTCGAGAACGTGCCACGATCGGCAACCGATTTCCAGAATAGTTCCTGAAAACACGCCGGGCTCGCGTCGCTTACGAGCATCTTGCGGTTCATGCAAGATCGTGGCTGTCTATAACGCAACTTGAGGAAATTCCGACGTTTTGGAGATCGAAAGGCAATCGCGAGATGCGGAAGACCCGTACGAATTAAAAGAGAACCTGCAAGAGGTCATTATTGATCCTACGTAAAAAGGTGAGTAAGTTGATCGTTTCTGGGTCCATCGCAACCTTGCAAACGCCCTCGAAAATTTTGCGACTCGATTTTAGAAGACCATTATGTCCGGATATGTCGTGACGTGAGTGATCTATTTCGGACCTGCTGAAAGTGTTACGTCGACAGTGAGTTTTACGGTGTTTTCTATTTCCCGGTGACAAGATAATTTCTCGGCAAACAGGAACGTTTTCGCCGAAACCTTGTTGTCTTCCTGTTTCTCGAGTGAACTTACGAGAGATTTACGAGTGTAAACTTTACGGCGTGATTGTGTTCAAAGTACTAGTCGATACTCGACTCATCGTTGGAAAACAAATTAACTGTCTCTGATTAACTGATTTTTTGCCACGAATTTGAAACATAGATCTTTGAATAGATTTCGTACGCGTCTTTCGAATTACGATACATTCGATAACCGACGTTAGTTTCTCGTCCTTTACTCATTCGCGCATTTAGCTATTTTCTCTGTTTCTTTCTTTTTTTTTTTTTTTTTTTTGAAGTGTCGTAATAATTTTGTATCGATGACGTCAACATTTATTAGGATCAATGTAGTGCACCATACGTTCTAACATCGAGTCCTTGCATATATCATTGTTAAACTTCGACGCGCTGTTTAATTAATACGCGGCTTTCAATTCGATGAAAGGAAGGTAGATGAAGACACGGACTTCTGAACGGACGTAGCAACGCATTAACACGTTGCTCGGTAACGTGATCTCGTAATTATATTTGAGCAATCTTTTTGGTTACCAAATGCTACTCCGTAATGACGTCATTTATATCGACTGTAATGCATTTCACGATTGGCTTCATGAATAAATTAGTGTAACAGTGTGAATAGTAAGCTTATCTTTTTTGCTTCTTAGAAACTGTGAATCTATAAATGCTCTTTTATAAGAGAAATATATTTACATTTTTCAGAATTCGAAATAATTATCTCTCCGATATTCATCGTCAATATTGATGATTTATTATTATTTTCTGACCGTGTTGATTCAGAAATTATTGTTCTTTCTGGATCTTGAACTCTCTGTAATACGTGGTTGGATTTCACAATCAAAATACTCCTTGTACTATGTTTAATATCGTTTTCTACATACAGTCACTATATTGATGTAAGAGATTAGAGCAACTGCAGTACAGGTTTTAATAAATTAAAGCCGATGTGAATACGATGTTGAATATGCACTTTACCGGCTGCCATTGTGATTGCAGTTGTTTTCCACTACAGCGCAAATAAAATGATAAACGATACGGTATTTTATCAAGGAGAACATCGACACTACAAGATAGCTCGAACTGAAATACTTTTGCAGACTATATTTCTATCAACAATTTCACTATTCTCCGATGTCATTATTATCTAGATCGTTTCGATTTTCTGCGAAAATATCACAAGACTGTCTTTTCCATATTTTAACATCGAAACTTATGCAAAAACGTTCAGCTCCGAAACTTGTTCTTACGCACTTGTTAGATAATGATAATTAGTTTGCGGATTTTTATGCACTTATGGGACATTCGAAAATACAAAAATGCACATAATGCGCAATAATATGCAGAGATGCAAATTTTGCATCTATTGCTATATGTAGATCTACTTTGCTTCTTTTTAGAGTCTTTATAAAAAATATGAATCCGCAAAAATATCCGCAGGCTAATTATAATATTTTAGTTTCCTGCCTCTCTTCTCAGATCTTTGCACTTGGTTTAATAAGTAAAAGAATTCTTTAATGTTTTGAGAAATAACACTGTGCGCTGGAAACGGAAAATTAAACAGGAAATTGCTATTTGTGGAAACAGGAATTTAAACTAAAGAAATTTATCGACGATAAAGGCAATATAAAATGAAAACAAAAACACGTTGATCGTTTAAAATGATTGGAAGATCGTCGAAGATTAGAAGCACAGATTTCTTTCCTAATAATCGCACGCTCGTTCGATGAGTCGAAAATCGGCATCGTACGCTTTATACAATCGCTAGAGTCACGTAACTGTTTTACCGGGTTAGGTGACACGATTTACAAAAGTTACAACGTGTCGAGTGAACGAACGTGTACTGGCCGAAAATTCTCAGGTCGATTAGCGATTCTCGTCGCATCGGTCAGCCGAAAATCGCGAGCTGTTTTTGGATCGGCCATGCATTCCGCTTAACCAGTCGGGAACCGATTCGTCGATCTTGGCATTGAATCATTCGTACGGATACCACACTACGATGCAACTTGCAGCTTGTCCTCGACATTGCTTCGTCATGGTCCTCGCGTACCCGTAAATGGAGCGTTTTAGCAAGGCTGCCGAAAAATATTTTTGGACCTAGAGTAATCGGCTAGGAGCTATTGAATATAGATAAGAAGGAAGCGATTAATACGACGTGTGCTTCGTAAGATAATCATCGAGTGCATATTACGAAGGTTACGAGCGTTCTTGAATTTTCAGCTTGAGTTATTCCTTTCGCTATTAAGATTTCTATATATACACGTAACGTGGCTACAAAACGCATTCACATTTTTCTGTATCTTTTGAACGAAACATTTTTCTGTCAAATTTTACATTTCCTTTTCATGTGCGATACACAGTCCGAGACAAAGTTAAGCGAACAGGTGGTGGAAGTACATAGGCATCAGTGAAGCTTAATCGAAATAGTATCAACATTATGTATTTAAAGATTTATTTATTGTATATCCGTACGGTACATAGATTATTTTGGAAAATAATTGTAATTAATCTTTTTATCCTTATTGCAATCAAGCTGTACTTAATTGATACGTATTTCCACTACCTGTCACTTATTTTAGTTCCTGATTGTATATTTTATATTCGTTATCGTAAGTCTACTCTGCTGTTTGTGGATGATAAATGGGCTAAAGTTTGAGGTGTTTGCACAGTAGGAAGTTCAAAAAATCCAAAAGTCAGACGATCAAGAAGATTTAATCAAAGTATTCCATCGCATTAATTGACAGTCCTCGATAATAATGTTACGATCTCATAAATTCTTAAATTTCTTTTTCTAATCCCCTACACCATGGCATTACACCATAACTGCGCTTAATTATACAAGTCGTAACGTAAACATTCGCGCGGATATTCTCCTTTGTGTAAAGAAAAATTGCTTCGAATATCAAAGATACTTGCAGCTCGAAGAATTGCGCAGCGAGAGGGTTAAAAAGCGTCGGCGAATTTCGCTTTCGTGTACCTGTCGTCACTCGTATTCCTTCAATTGATCATGATATTATATGGGGTACGTAACTCTGAACGGAATACAGAGTTGCAAGGTGCAATAAGTAAAATGCATTATGCACAAGATACGGATGCACGCGATGCTTTTTCACTGGCTTTAACGAGCCATTCTTCCCGGGTTCGCGATAAAAACTGGGTACCCGCGAAGGACATTCCACCAGACACGGTTCACGAGTCGGAGAGTGGAGTTTTTCCCGCGTCGACGAGTTTATTTCATTGTCAGGTGCAACAAGAAGCCGATTAAAAATGAATCGCGACGCCAAGAAAGCTGGAGCGCGTTATTTCGCTCGTTGCTTAATCGACGAATCGTTTAAGGCTTTCGCAGTTCCCTTTCTGGCTTAACTTGGTACATCCGTATAAATTTCAAGATAGAATGTCGTACGCGATGCGATAAAATGACAAGAGTGATTAAAAAGTATGAGTTCTCGCAACAAGGAATCTATGGCGGCATACTTTCCATTATTAACGAGACTTAAACGATCGGAGATTTAATCGAGTCACGACCTTGAAAGATTCCAGAATTCCGATTAAAAGCCGATTTTCCATCGACAAAAGAAAAATCCCGCGCACTGACTCACGCTATTATTCAATGATGTTCTCCTTGTAAAGAACGAAACTATTCAACGCTACCACTGCTGTTTGCTCTCACCGGCTGCAATTACGATTATACTAAACGATCTCCTCGAGAACGCCGCTGTTTTCAATGTCCTTTAATTAACCTGAATAGTAACCGACACCTGCCACGTTGTATAACTATTATTCAGAATAGAGGAATCGCCATTAATAAATTCTCAAGAAAGTGGTGAACATCGATATCAACAACAGCTTCATGGTTCGAGGAAGGAAAGTCGTTTAAGGATAGCTGTTATTTATTAATAGTTCCAAACAAGGGCCATGTTTTATAATCGACGTTCTCTCTCTCTCTTTCTTTCTTTTATTGATTCACTGTAATTACGCTGTAATTACGCTCTATTTACGTCGACGTTAATACCTCGACAGGATTTCTCATTTTCTCGGTGGATAGGCATCCGCGGAGCCTTGAACCTCGTTGGTGAGGCCCGCATGCGATGCATGATAAATGTACGGTTAGCGTTGGAAGGTGGATTGCGGTCGCAAATAAGGGAGATAATGAAAAAATGAAGAGGACGGTGTAAGCGGCTCGTGTGGGAAGGCTTGCACGTGCAATTTACAAGTATCCCTTTAATTGCGAGCCGCCGTGGATACGATTACCTTCGGCAACGGACGCGTTTGCCGTGGCGATTTTGAAAGATGTTTTGTTCTTCGCGCGTCTAAGTCACCGACGCTGAATACCGTTGATCGGGTTTCGTTCGTTTCGACGAGTATAAGAAAGAGGAGTTTCTGCTTCTGTTTGATATCGTTAATCATCGTTAATTAGAAAAAAATTTTCATCGATTCTTTTGTGTCTCTCGTGGAAACACCCATTTCATTGAAAAGTGGAGAAGTCGGTTAAGTACAAAGTGGTCGTTTCGGATCAGACTCTTCGAGCTGATAAATCTCGTTGAATATAAGAAGCGTCTTTGCTTTCAATCGATTTTCTTTGAAATTTAATCGTCTTTCGTGGAAATAAATTGGTCGAATAATAGAGAACTCGGTTAAGTAGAATGTTCTATCCGTTCTATGTCAGACTCATCAGACTGATAATGGAAGAAAATGGAATTTCTGTTTTCAGTCGTTATCGTTACGACGAATAGAAAGGAAGCTCGATCGATCTTTCATGTCTTTTCTGAAAATAGATTCGTTGAAAACAGGAGAGTTCGGCTAAGTAGAACATGATCGTTGCAGGTCAGACTTGAATCGATAAAGAAGAATCTCTACTTCCAATCGTTGTCGTTACGATAATTATAAAGGAATTGCGATCGACTTTCTGTTTCGTCCGTAGAAGTAGGTTGATTGAACTGTGGAAAGTTCGGTTAAGTGGAATGTGATCATTTCAGGTCAGACGTATTACACTAAGAAATTCGATGGTACGACTGTCAGGTTCTCGGAAAGAGTGCTATGATTTAATCGCCACGCTGATTCTAACGCTATTGTGTATCGACGAGGATGTGAAAGAGAGGGGAATCGTGGAATTGGTGGGAGAAGAGACGACCTTGCGACTTTCCATGGCAAGGCTGCACTTATTGCTGCGAGGATACCATAATAACAGTTTAGGTTCACTGCACCAGCTCGCATCGGTGCTGCTTCTTCGTCAGGATCCGTTCCATCTTCTTAATAGTTTCTCTATTATTTATCCGCGTTTCTTCGGCCATTTACAAACTGGTTTTATGAAATATACAGCGATCGACAGCTTCTTCGCTTTCGTACACTTAGAATTCCACGCGCTTGTCGTTTTTTTTCCTTTTTTATCTCCCGTACACGTGTTTTCTTTTCGATCTTTTATCGAATTTTCCTCTCTATCGAACGGCAAACTGGATGGTTGCGACAAACGGTGCAATTCCACTTCAAGAATTTCGCTTTCGAACTACGGCATTTATAGCTTCGAAGAAGAGATTGGTCGTCGTTTTCCGTTCAGATCGAGAACTGGTTCGATCAAACTGGTCATTCCAACATCTTCAAGGACTTCGTTCTTACATCTTACGAGCTTCTAGAACTTACGGATACAGATCCGTTTCAACGAATATCCAGTTTGATCCACGGTAAAATTCTACGAAACACCTTTCCTCTCTGCAATGATTACTATCAACGATGTACGTTTATTCGATTGGACATAAAGGACGACAGAGGACGGCTTTCTACGTCTCGTCTCTCAGTAATTTTCCCTCGATTTTTCTAATTCTCACGCGCGAATTATCCATAAGGATGACGATACGACTAATGTCGATGTACACGTCGATTTCTTGAATCGCGGCCGCGATTTATTAGACAATTGACTTTAATTCGAGGTCATGCGTTTCGAGCATACAATTACGTATCTGCATTTTCTGCCGCTATTAGCGTCCGTGATTTTTACCAGGAAGTTGGCACGCCATGTTCACGTTGGAAATATATTTTCTTTGTCGAAAGAAAGCAACGAGAAAAGGAAGAGAGTGGAAATCAATGAAATCGAAATTACACGAGAAATCGCGCCAAGTGTCATCTTCGTTTCAACGATTTTCTTATTTATTCAAGTACACTCGTGCTTATATTTTCTTAAAAGTCAATCGAGAAGGCATCGATTAGATCGTTACCTCGATGGTTGGAATTTTAAATGTTTTAGCTTCCGGGTGCCTTTGGCCCGTGAAACCGTTAAATCACAGGCCCGGCAAGAAGATGTACTATTAATGATACGTTTCGAGTTGTTTGCCTCTTCGCGAAAGGTACCTCTTAGGTTATTTCAAAGTGTCCATCAAAGGAGCTACACGAAATTCCTATGAATATTCAAAAATCGTTCTGGAAAGGGAGAACCCCGAATTAGCTTTCATAAGATGCACGTATGCAGTCTATAATTCGGCAACCTTGCAATTTTTGTAACTAAAATGTACTTTGAAAGCCAAGTTAATTGCTCCAGAGAATACTTGGAGATGTAGCTCGTCCTTGAAACGTTTCGAGTCTTCTTCGAGCTCTCTTATTCCACTTATAACCAACAACAGCAGGTGGCTGGAAACGTTTTATAAATAAGTCGTGCAACTTCTTAATGACCTGTCATTATCTTACGCTTCTTTACGCAGTTGCGTTGTTTCGACTTAACTGACAGTTTATCTAGTCACACGTGTATTTGCATATTGGCAACCCAAGTAGCTATTAGTTGCTGTCGATGCATTGTTAATGAGAAACAATCAACCCAGTTATACATCACTAAATAACAACATGTCAAACGTTTTGCTTATTCAACAATTATCAGTATGTTTCGCAAAGTTTACCATGTTTAGAAGTTGATAAGGCAAGTTAAATTAATTATATATATATATGATATATAGTGTACTACATCGATCGCTATGAAACTAGTCGCATCATTTTTTAAACCGCGTATCTTTCTCGTCGCAAGTGTCTTTATTTTAGTTAACAATGCGTAGACTGCGAATATTTATGAAAATTTATCGTTTTACAAAGACAAGTAAGGGAATGGAACCTACGCAAAGATCTCTGGATATTTTTATATATTCTTTTACCTTTTAATTTCCCACAAGCACGTAAAGATTTGCAATCGAACAATAATTTAGTTGCGGAAGCTTCGTCAATACATTCTACGAGTCCAAATAGAGAAAGATGTTATATAAACATAGATCGTTTAAGATCTGATAAAGGAGATATGACAAGAAAATGAAATACGAGGGAAACAGTAAAGAGCTTGCGATTAGATTATCGCGATACAATATAGGAATAGATCAGCAATATTTATGTCGGTCTACAGCTATCTGCGGAAGTCGTAAACAAAGTGCGTATCTGCGTAAACAATCGGGGCATTTCGGTAGACAGTCGAGCAACGTACTGGCAGATATTAGCTTTAAGATCATTGACGACATCAAATAGTAAACGCATCTCGTATAAATAGTAACACCTACGTCACATCGCAATAATCGCAAGTTCTTTATCATTAACATTCTTCTCCCATTTAGATCCGTAAAATATACCAAAAAAGATTAGGCTGTTAAAATCTAAGACATCCTGTATAAGTAGCGTAAACTTAACAATTGCATCGACGCAACGTACGCATCGATAGCAGCAAATGTGTTAGTACGGTGGATTCTATGTTCCGCAACCATACGATTGTTCGTCGCCAAACCGCACGGACCGACCGGAAAACTTTCTTTGAAAGATATAATTGCTTCGACCGCGGGAACGTTCAAAAAGTTTCGGACGAATTCTTCTTCGTCGATTCTGGAGCATTTGGTCTTCCGATGAAGCTGCTTGAAATGCGGCTCTCGAAACGTAATCCTTCTGTTTTTCGCGCGACTCTCGAGGGATTGGGAACATCGTCTATACGGGATGCGACCAATTCGTATTCAAAGCACGGATCTCGTGCGAACGGGGCCTGAACCCTCGCCGCACGAAATGTTTCATTCAACGAGGAAAGGTTCTTCGCCCAAATCGCACGGGCCATTTGCGGTAAATCGAATGGCAAGTGGATCACCGACGACACAAATCCGCGACCTACTCGTTTCACTTGGATATCTTAAGAAATCGTATTCATAAAATCGTCGTCTCGGCTGCATCGAATTTTTCCCTTAAAATTCATCGTTTCATTATACTATCTGTTTCGTTGATCGAAATTGCCAGTCGTTGGAAAAGAGTTCGTTTAATAAAATGGAGAATACTATTCGATACTGTCAGTCTGCTACTGCTTCTTGTAAAGTGGTTGTACGTTTATTATCATAGAAAAACTCGTTTTGCATTATATAATCCTTGTATCGAGTAGGGATACTTATGCAAATTCGGCCTTTTTTATCAAGATGGCTAAAGAGAGATCTATTTCGGTTACTAAACTATACTTCGTAACGAGTATTATACTTTGAATATCTTACATAATTTTGAATATTATATGCATTCTATACATTTCTGCATGTGCACGTAAATTTCACACAAATGCATAAACATCCTCGGCCTTTCATATCTTTCACAGTTGAAATACACGACAAATTCTCCAAACTTTAGTTTACGCTAAGGTAATCGACCGAAATTTACGCTTCCGGGGCGTGTCGTTTAACTTAACAGAGTTAATTAATAGCACGCTATTTATCATAGTGTGATAAACAGCTTCTGTGTGACACAACATCTCACAAACCAGTTGCTATTTCGGTTCAACCGAGTGCGCTCCAATGTCACGATCACCAACACTGACATTGACGCTGTCGACGTTATGTCACCGCACTCTCTCCTCTTCTCCCATTCAAGAGTGAACACGGAGAAGCCGCATTCTCAAGTTATGTCACTTGCAGTTCATGCAATCCTCTTCCCACTCTAACCAACGAGGAGAAAGGACAACAGAGCGACGTGCCGTGCGTGGTCTGGTTAGATTTACCTTTTCGACGCATAGCTTTCTCCCCTTCTACGACTCTTACTTGCTCCAACACCTTCGTCCAAAACTTTCAGCCCGTCAGAATTTATCGTTCCTCCTTCCGACGACTACGTACTCGGTAGTACGCGGCGCATCTCGACCAGCCGTAGGTCGCGTACGATGCAATTCGTTATTCTGTTATGCAGGATCGCCGCGAATGGTATTTATGGCACTGGATCCGGTGCGCCTTGCTTCATCCGACGAGTGTTGCACGTTGCGTATAGGTGCAGGTCCTACAGGGGCAGCAGGAACGAATAAATAGCCAGGATGATTAACGACGCGAAACTTTCAAGACCTAATCGCTGACGTTGGACCTCGAAGCGATTTATCTTGATTCAAATATCGATCCTTTCGTCTACAGATAACCGACCAAAGGATTGAAATATATACAGTGTCTCGCGAAAATATTCGCACATTTGCTATAGAGAAGTACGTTTCTTATGAAATTTGCAAGTGATAATTTTTGTATGATAAAGTCCTCAAATATCTTCGTAAGCCACTGTATATTCTCCACGGAGAGATTGCTAAGCGCATAGACCTCTGTCAGAATGTATTATTCCATAAATTTATCTGGTCGTACGTTTAAAACGATGGGACTCGGTGTGAGTTCACAGTTTCTTCGGTTTATCGCGATGTGAAGGAGAGGAAGTCAGCTACCTACGTGTTAGTGGACAGAAAGCAACCTACAGCTTGATTCGTAATCTGCACCTACACGCAAGAATCGTATATATTTCATAGGCGGAGCTGCATCGTCAGCTAACGTTGTCGATCTTCTGACAGGTTATCGATACGTTTAAGACGAACGTACGGTTTTTGAGACGAACGTAAAATGCTGCCAGATTTTTCGTTTGTTAGAGCTTGGTAGAGTAGAAAGGACAATGGCGGACAAAAGAAAGTTCAAAATTCATAATTGTGTATAATAACCATATTACATTTAATTGTTCTTGACTGTGACTACAAGTGTTTCTTTCTAAAATTGTAGCGTCCTTTTTGTACCCTTTATCCTGCAAACTTTCGTTTGTCCTCGACTGTATACGAACACCTGGAGAAATCTATTATAAATATATTATCGGCGTTATACGAAAAGCAATGTTTTCCTCGTTATCGCTTTATTTTACTTCTTACATTCGTATTATTACGTTCTCAATTATATTTATATCAAGTATCCTATTGTACATATTTCCTACGTTTTTATAATATCTCACGATTTACACTTGGATTTCGAGTACTGTTACGCGATAAACAATTCGAAAAACTGTTAGCTAACAGCAGTAATCACTGCAACGACTGCATAGAAAGAATTGGTCGCGATGGGGAATTAAGGAATTTGCCATGCAGATTATAGTACGGCACAGCCAAGAAGACACAAGGTTCATTCACTTCTCGTCTTCCTTATTCTATTCACGATGAACGCTGATTTACGGTCTCGGTAAAAAAAGCTATCGCGTCAAATCATTAAAGGTGTGTCGGAAATCAACGTTAACGTAACTGTACAAGCGAATTCGCGATGGGTAGAGTATTGAAATCGTTGCTGTAGCACGTGGATTTCTATCGAAGAGTGGAACGATGAAATAAATCGAGGTCGAAATGAGAATCGTTTGATCCTGAGCCATCGATGATGCTTGAATTATTCCAGCCAAGGTCAAGGGACAGTTAGAATCCTTTCGGTCGGGGAAGATTGGACGTGAGCCAAGCAGTACGTAACTGTTCGACTGCTTATCTTTGCCGGTTTACGCGAAATTTTCAACCGAGGAAATCCACGCCTCTCGCCCTACAAAACGAAGCAGACTACGTCATGTTCGGCTATCCCGTTAAAACTATGGAGATTTAAACGCCATTGGATTTAAATTTATGAACACCGTTGATTCTTCGCTAGGAAATCGACAAAATTAACATCGGTTTCTCACAATTTTATTGATATGAATTGTTTCATTTTCAGACACGGTGAACCGAAATCATGTGGGCAAGCCTACACACGTTAGGCGTTTTGGTAGCGCTGATCTCGCCGACATTGGCTGACCTTGGTAAGATCTTTTTCATTGATTCGAAATTTGAACTTCAAACTAGTTTGTAGTATTCACGGTTCGCAGCCAAAGTTGGCATGAATGGTTCGAAGGACCTTTTAGGAGATGCACGAACTATCTATTTTCTTGACAAGCCCATTTACAGCGCGACTCACGGACGCGTGATACGCTTACCGATTCCATGGTGCATTGCCATCATTTTTATTTCTCCGTCATCTCAGTCAGCAACGTTGTTGTCCGCTGTGTCTTCAAACTGGTTTCGCGCGAGACTCGTGGCCTTGAATGCATCGAAGGAAACTTACTTAAAGAGCTTTACTAATGTAAAATTCTTTATGTCTACGTATCGCGTATATATCAGTCTCGAATATTCCAACATTCTAAGGTTAATTTTTTTTGCAAGAGAAACGTAAAAAGTATCAAACGATCGAGTAAAATTTTCTTTGAATTTACAAAGCCTATTTTCTGCCTATTATTATTTATAATCAGTTCTATTATTTTAGCCAAACGTCTGCCCTCGATACATCTGCCCTTGCCACATCCACCGAGTGGTTTCTTGTGCATTGAAGTAGGATATCATGCCGATCCTAGCGACTGTAGAAGATTCTACCGATGTGTCGATTGGGGATTCGGAAAACCGCTGCAGATCTTTCAATTCGAGTGCGGTGTTGGAACAGTATTCTCGATGCGTAGGGGTAACATCTGTACTCTCCCCAACGACAGCGACCGCCCAGAGTGTGGTGGAAATATCATAAACAACAATAATTCGACGACAACTTCTCCGACCACAACAGAAATATGGACGATCAATGGAATTGTTACAAACACCACCACAAGTTCATCAACGAGTAGTAACCAATCTTCTGCACCAAGTGATAAACCAGGGAATGACCAAGGTCGAGGACGATGCGTTCAAGAAGGATATTTTGCTGATGTGAATAACTGTAGAAAATTTTATAGATGCGTTGAAGAAGATTCTGGAAACTTTGTAAAGTATGAATTTGAATGTGGAATTGGTACTGTCTGGGATCCAGATATACAAGGATGTAATCATCCTTGGGCTGTGTCACGAGAAGACTGCAAGGAAGGCTCAGGAACAGGCGCTACTGGTAGTGGCGATGATAATGGACAATGGACAAGCGGAACAGGCAGTCCTGGACAACCTGGAGATGCCACTAGTCAAACAGGACAACCAGGTCAGCCTGGAGAAACTACTGGACAGCCTGCTTCTCCCGGTACTCCGGGCACTCCGGGCACTCCGGGAACACCTGGCACCCCTGGCACTTCTGGCAGTCCAGGATCTGCTACAACTTCCAGTACTTCAGGTACGCCTGCCGTCCCGGGAACTCCTGGTGCACCTGACGTCTCGGGAACTCCTGATACACCTGGCACCTCAGGAACTCCTGGTACACCTGGCACCTCAAGAACTCCTGGTACATCTGGCACCTCTGCAACTTCTGGCACAACTGGCACCTCAGGAGCTCCTGGTACACCTGAAACCCCTGGCACTCCTGTTACATCTGGCACCTCAGGAGCTCCTGGTACACCTGGCACGCCTGGCACTCCTGTTACATCCGGCTCTTCTAGTACATCTGACACTTCTGGTAGCACTGGCACACACAGCACTCCAGGAAGTTCTGGTACTCCTGGCACACCTGGAAGCGTAGGCACCCCTATCACTCCAGGAAGTCCTGCTACCCCTGCCACATCTGGCACACCGGGCACATCTGGCACACCTGGCATTTCAGGAAGTCCTGGTGTCCCAGGCACTCCTGGCTCACCCGGCACACCTGGTACTCCTGGCACACCTGGCATTCCAGGAAGTCCTGGTGTCCCAGGCACTCCTGCCTCACCCGGCACACCTGGTACTCCTGGCACACCTGGCATTCCAGGAAGTCCTGGTGTCCCAGGCACTCCTGCCTCACCCGGCACACCTGCTACTCCTGGCACACCTGACATTCCAGGAAGTCCTAGTAATCCTGGCACACCTGGCACACCCGGCACACCCGGCATACCTGGAAGCCCAGGCACTCCAAGCATTCCAGGAAGTCCTGGTGCCCCAGGCACTCCTGGTACTTCTGGCACTCCTGGTACTCCTGGCACTCCTGGTACTCCTGGCACTCCTGGTACTCCTGGCACTCCTGGTACTCCTGGCACTCCTGGTACTCCTGGCACTCCTGGTACTCCTGGCACTCCTGGTACTCCTGGCACTCCTGGCATTCCAGAAAGTCCTGATGGCCCAGGCACTCCTGGCTCACCCGGCACACCTGGTACTCCTGGCACACCTGGAATTCCAGGAAGACCTGGTGCCCCAGGCACTCCTGGCTCACCCGGCATGCCTGGCATTCCAGGGAGTCCTAGTAACCCTGGCACACCTGGCACACCCGGCATATCTGGAAGCCCAGGCACTCCTAGCATTCCAGGAAGACCTGGTACTCCCGGCACACCTGGTACACCTGGCACAACTGGAACTCCAAGCACTCCAGGCACCCCAGGATCTCCTGGCACTCCTGGCACATCTGGAACATCGGACACCACAGGTACTGCGGCCTCTACCGGTACCCCCGGTACATCAGCATGGCTTGGCTCACCCAGCACATCTGCATGGTCTGGCTCACCCGGACAAGCTAACACCTCAGGAACACCCGTAAACCCCGGAAATCCTACCACTCCCGAAATAACTGGCACGACACCCACACCTAGCATAAGAGAAGTACCCGCCACTCTCAGCACTCCAAGCAAGACAAGTACAACCGCAACAACTGACACACCTAGTGAATCTGACACTTCAGGCACACCTGGCTCTCCCAGTGAACCCGACACTTCAGGCACTCCACAGACTAATAGTGAAACTAACAATTCAGGATCCTCTAGCAATCCTAGTGAATCCGAGACTTCAAGTACTTCTAGTGAACACGATTCTCCAGGCACACCTAGTGAACCTATAACTCCCGGCACACCCGGTACTGCAAGCACATCCTGTTCTCCCAAAACTTCTGTAACGCAAAGGACATCCAGTAGTGAAGGCGGACCTCCTCGAACACCTCGAATGCCTAATGAACCGGCAACTAATAGGACACAAGGTTGTCCCGAAACTCCTGAAAAACCAGCGACACCTAATAGTGAAATACGATCTCCTCCTACACCCAGTATGCTCATCAAACCTCCAACTCCAAGAACGCCACCTCATCTCAAAATTCCTGAAACACCAGCGACACCCAATAGTGAAAATGGATCCCCTCGTACACCTGGTACGCCCAATGAACCTGCAACACCCAGGACACCAGGTAGTCACGAAAAACCTGAAACGCAAACGACACCCAATAGTGAAACTGGGCCACCTCCAACACAAGGTATGCCCCGTACACTTACAACTCCCAGAACTCCAAGTCATCTCAAAACTCCTGAAACACCAGCGACACCCAGTACTGAAACTGAACCTTCCCCTACACCCAGCACGCACAGGAAACCTCCAACTCCGAGGACGCTAAGTCATCTCAAAACTACCGAGACACCACCGACACCCAGCAGTGAAAGTGGAGATCCTCCAACACCCAGCATGCACTGTAAACCTCCAACTCCCAGGACGCCCAGTCACCTGAAAACTACTAAAACACCACCGACACCCAGTAGTGAAAAGGGAACTCCTCCTACATCCAGCATGCACAGTAAACCTCCAACACACAGTATTCCAAGTCACCTGAAAGCAACTGAAACATCAACGACACCCAGTAGTGAAACTGGAACTTCTCCTACACCAAGCACACACAGTAAACCACCAACTCCCAGGGCACCAAGTCATCTCAAAACTCGAGAAACACCAGCGACACAGAGGAGTGAAACTGGACCTCCTCCTACATCCGGTATGTCAAGTAAACGCCCAACATCCAGGACGCCAAGTTATCTCAAAACTACTAAAACACCAACGGCACCTAGTAGTGATACTGGAACACCGCCTACACCCGGCTCGCACAGTAAATCTCCAACTCCGAGGACGCCAACTCATTTCAAAATTCCTAAAAGACCACCGACGCCCATTAGTGAAATTGGATCTCCTCCTACACCCAGCATGCACAGTAAACACCCAACTCCCAGGACGCGCAGTCATCTGAAAAGCACTAAATCTTCAGCAACACCCAGTAGTGAAAGTAGAACTCCTCCTACACCCAGCATGCACAGAAAACCTCCGACTTCCAGGACTCCAAGTCATCTCAAAACTCCTGAAACACCAACGACACCCAGTAGTAAAACTGGAACTCCTCCTACACCCAGCATGCACAGTATACCTCCAACTCTAAGAACGCCACCTCACCTCAAAACTCTTGAAATATCAGCTACACGCAATAGTGAAACTGAATCTCCTCGTACCCCTGGTACGCCTAGTGAACCAGCAACTCCAAGGACAACAGATCATCCCAAAACTGCTGAAAAGCCAGCAACACCTAATAGTGAAATCCGATCACCTCCTACACCCAGTATGCTCAGCAAACCTCCAACTCCAAGAACGCCACCTCATCTCAAAACTCTTGAAATACCAGCGACACCCAATAGTGAAACTGAATCT
>JACXIL010000260.1:687207-698825 GCA_014737365.1 Bombus soroeensis | reverse complement strand
ATAATACTACATAGAAATAAAATAGTACTTCATCGACTTGAAAAATTTCGTTAATACTAAATAAAGCTAAATAAATGTATCAGTATCAGTATCAGTATCAGTATCAGTATCAGTATCAGTATCAGTATCAGTATCAGTATCAGTATCAGTATCAGTATCAGTATCAGTATCAGTATCAGTATCAGTATCAGTATCAGTAGCAGTAGCAGTAGCAGTAGCAGTAGCAGTAGCAGTAGCAGTAGCAGTAGCAGTTGCAGTAGCAGTTGCAGTAGCAGTAGCAGTAGCAGTAGCAGTAGCAGTAGCAGTAGCAGTAGCAGTAGCAGTAGCAGTCTTTGCTTTTTGACCGATGTATATATCGGTCCATTGTCCCATTGGGCAAATCGCGATTTTTCTTATTAGTGTCGCGACAGATTAATTACGGGTTGAATTAGAGTTACGTATCAGAATTTATCCTGTCTTCTATTGTTTAAAATTAGATTATAAAAATGTTAGTTTTTAATTAATTTTATAGTATTGCAAGTAGCAATACCAGAATATTTGATGTAGCTTTTTCATATAGTAAATAGTAATTTTTATTGAATTCACTGTAAGAGTTAGCATTGCGATATTACTCCATCGCGATTTCTACTAATTTTTCCCTTTAGCGTTGCGCTAATGAATGATCGCGTTTTGTTAAGTTTGAGTTGCGTTTACAAAATGCCCAAACCCTCCGACTGCATTTGTCGGACACTGTTCCTGGATCACACAAGCAGCTGCAAGAGCTGTACAAGTGTGATCGTTCATCGGCAACCTCCTAAATGGTTGCACTTCGATCTCTCGCTAGTAGCGTTGCGTATTGCTTAAATACGAGTGCGTAGATTAATAACCAGACTTTTTCTTATTCCCTACCTTTTTTTTTTTTTTTTTTTTTTTTTTTTTTTTTTTTTTTTTTGTTAATGATAGATATAATTTTGTTCATGACTTTTACCAAGAAGAAAAGTAATTA
The DNA here is from genome assembly GCA_014737365.1 of Bombus soroeensis. Taxonomy (NCBI): domain Eukaryota; kingdom Metazoa; phylum Arthropoda; class Insecta; order Hymenoptera; family Apidae; genus Bombus; species Bombus soroeensis. The sequence continues at coordinate 697,840 of JACXIL010000260.1, read as the reverse complement.
AAGAATGGTTGTGAAATCAGAGGGAGAGGTACGTCTGTCCTTGTCGCGCGATATAGCTCTCCTCGTCTAACAGGAGTTAAGATACCTCCACGCTTATTCTATATTGGACAGATGGCAGCATCGATCGTGGACAGGGAGCGCACTATCGTGAGACGAGGACAGTGTCGCGTAATAATTTAGCAAGTGATTTTTAAAAAAATGTCCATCTCCAAACAGTAGGTCGAATTCTTTATTTCAACACAATTTTTCTTTTACAATAGTCATATGGTAGTCGCTTTGCGATTCGTCACGATAGGTTTTTTGTTAATGTTCAGGGTTGTTCGGAATTATTCAGACTGACTGGATAATTTTTAAGAGGAATATTTATATCGTTTATTAGTTGAGGTGGGAGAAGACATTAGTCATATATCTCTGGGGACGGATAAAGTGATCGGATGCCACCCAGGTGGTCGCTCGTGACAAGACACTTGGAATCTAATTGCACAGTTGGTTAAATTTCACCTATGACAATCTTATCGCGTAATTAATTCAATTTCACCTGTGACAACAGACATATGTCTCTCCCTAATTCATCGAATTTTCGATTGTTGCTCCGTTTTTGGAGCAAAATCGCGCAATTTCAAAATCGGAGAATATAGATGGGGTCCGCGAGAACATTCTTCCACGGATGTCGACCGGAATTTGTGCCTAATTATTTAGTTCTTAACGAATATTCGACGCCTGGCCTCGTTGCCCGGGGGCCACGCCGCGAATGTTCGCATATATTTAGCTACACGTGATTAATTTACGAGCTGTTATGCACGAGGAATTTAGCGCGGGTTCTCAGGAAGCTTCTCCAACTCCTTAGAGAGTGAATTAACATCGCATGTTGTTGGTATTTGCTAAATATCGTAGACCCGTACGGCGGTAGCCGCGACAGTTGCTACGATAATTGTCCATAATTGATCAATTAAAGGGAAATTCCGGTCGAAATCGGTGTGCGAATCTTACCAGAGGTTCTACCTTTGTCTTACGATGCTGAAAGTTCATAACTTTCACCGGAGAGAAGAGTAATTAAAGAATAATCTCACCGTGTCCCACGGTGTCCCCGCAAGGGTGTGTCAGACAAGTCTAGATTACCGAAAGACTCGTAAAAGAATTTTGCATGTTCTAGACTGGCCTGTGTTAAAGCAGTTCTTAGCTTGATATCGTATCTAAATATTAATATTCGGGAATATTAGTATGTCTGTTGTTTTACAAATGCTAATATATTTGTAATATTTTTTAAATGTATATTATATTGGTTTCCTAATATTTGCAATATTATTTCGAGCTATTAATATTTGGAAACGATACCAATTACCGGCACCCTTACACAGGAAGATGACTACGCTCGAGTATATTACGAGTATATTAAATACGTATATCAAATTAGTAATTGTAATTTTTCATAAAAATCTATTCTACGTTGTACTAGATCTTGCTTGTTTTAATTTAATGCAGAATTCGGGAGAAGGGATAGGATAGATTACAGATTAGGAGGTTTTTAAACATGCTTATATTATATTTCGTTTACCAATAGTTGTTATATGTGTTATTGGCAGCAGAATAAGTAGAACTATTTGATAGTGAAGAAGTAGTATGTATTGAAATTTATTAATTAAGATCTCAATGTATTGAATAGGCTTGTAGTATATCTGATTTTAATATGATCGTAATTTGTATTTATTGTGATACGATTGTATCTAGATATATGCGTGAGAGCACATAGATCGTTATTAAAATATAGTGTATTATCGTCAGTGGTACCTATTCGCAAAATATGTATGCAAAATATGTATGCAAAATATGAACTAGCGCGCCGGTCGTGCGTTCCTTATATACCTGATGACATACGCTTGACAAGGTGCCGGAAGGTTTGCTGATATCGTAAGAAGTAGTTTTAGAAGTAGTTCCATTATAACGCAAACAAATTTAATCATTTTTCAACTTTTACTTTATGTATGGAAATATTAAGGAAATCAATGACAAGTTTCACTTCGTTCAATCAAGAGTATGATTATTATCTATTTGCTCCATGCTATCCTGAAAATAAGTTTATTACAAAATTTATTACAAACCATTTTCAATTATATATTTTTAATACTTTATCCGACCATTAAAATAATAACTTGTCATACGAAAATGTTGTATATACATGTATATTGTACGAAGCTCTGGAATATGCATATAAAGAGAATACTATATGCAAGAAATATATGATACACAGATCATATGCAATATACAATTTACCCTAAATAAAAAATACTTATTTAAGATCCTTTAATGACAAAAATACTAGGTTCCACTTATTTATCTATTTTCTATAAAAATATGCATTTATATAAATATCTGCAGTCTAATTATTATATTTTCTTTATATGTTGTATACGTTTAATTGAAATAATTAAATAATGAATTTTATATAAATTATTTACCACGTTACTTAGTTGTAATTGATATAATACAATATAAATTAGGACAAGATAAGAATACGTATCTATGATCCAGATTCTATCTCAGTGGGAAATATACAAAAGCATTAATATATTTTGGGGTGATACCATCTTTGAAAAATTTATCATATATATTATAAAAATTTATTTTATATATAAATATTAAATTTATATAATTTATATAATAAGAATAAGAGAAATCATTAACAAAGATTTTATCTATATTAAAAGCATTTTTCGTCTTATCAACGAAAATTATTAATAAAGGACTTACTACTTCTAAAGTACGTACTCATAACTAAGAAAGAGTTGAACGGTTTTATTCTCCTATTTTAAAAATGGATCATGAACATTCATAAAAATTAAATCAGAGAACAACTTCATTGGAGATACTGCTACTATCAAGTACCACAAATGAGAAGAAATTAAGATTTATACGATATTAAATCTGCATTTATCTTTATTACGGCGCTAGTTAAATATGTATCTTTTAAAAATCTAAGAAATTAGTAAGAATGATAATTTATTAGAAGCTATTGATATACTTCTCATCTACAATTGCAATAATACATAATTTATACAACTATTTTATTGAACATTTAAATAAATTATAATACATACATACATACTAATATATCAGATATATTATTTTGGTTTACTGGTTGCTACTTCTTGGATCCGTTTCAATATTTCCTCAGATTTTAGATTTTGTAGAGGCACACGACGTTCTACTCCAAATTCTAGAATATAATATTTTAGGAAATGTATTATTATTATTAAAGAAAACAGGCACTTGAAAATTTAGAATTAAATAAATCAGACCAGTTCAAATTCTGAAAAGATTAATTAAAGTTGAATGTGATATTCTTAAGCACATGCTTTATCGCTATGGAGGAAATTTTGGGGCGCAAGGTAAAACAAATTTCTCGTAACAAGGGAGATTACAACAGCATAGGAAAATATTAATTGCGTTCCAGTGAAACATTATCAAAAAGAATATATAACAATCTAAGAAAGATAAAAATCATTTGCAGCTTGTGTAGAAGATATACACGTGGAAAGCACAGCAAAAGGATCGATAACCTACAAGCAATGCAAAATAAATACATCATCGGAATAGAATGACGTATAACAAATGTAATGTCAATATGTATTGTGAAATATATTTTGTATATATTTTGATTTGATTTAAATGTCACTTAGTCCGATATTAATATACGCTAGGCAAAATTATGTTCTGAAAGTGAGCACAAAATGGCCTATTGCTGGTAGACTGCGTTTTAAGAACTACATATCTTTGTAATGCAAGGATTAAGCATTACGTACGTGTATTAATATAAAATAATTATTATACAATTTACCATATCGTGCATATAAAGCGGGTTCCGTGTCAGAACATTCCCTAATTAAAATTGGAAACTGTGGGTTACTTCTTTTAAGCGGCACGTATTGTTGTTCGATAAAGTCTCTAAAAATATAAAGAGGTTAGAAGGCAATGTAATCAATTATGATTGAAATTGTATATTAATTAAAAAAAGTTAATAAAAGAAGTACAAAGATGGTATACTTTACATAATTAATTTCGCTATTACCTGACACCCTGACTAGATTTCGAGGTTTGACATAAAAGAATTCGTAACTCTTTCAACTGAGGTACAAACTTTATTGCAGCCATTTTTAGATATATAACATACACAGTCCCTAGCCACGTAACCACGACGTATATAATAATACGACCGTGCTGTTACGTTATCGCGTCAACTTGATTGTAATAATACGTACCTTAATATTGTCTCCCATGTGAAACTATCCTTAGGGTATGTGCGCTAGTAAAAATAAATTGTACAGCAGCGTAGTCGTGGCGAAAGGAACGAAAAGAAATTGATAACAAATCTATTGATTAAATTCAATCAAAATTATTTATTAGTGATAATTATAATCGCTCTACGGATTTGTCATAGGAAAGAACATTGTAAAGGCATAAATCGGTCGCCTTGCTACATGATAAACTCCAATAAGAACAATTTTTATTAGTACTAGTTAATAACAATTTTTCTTATTGGATCATAAATAAATCGCGTTTTTTTTATGTAAAATCCGAAGACATAAATAGACGAAAGAACGACAGGCTAGTCTCTGATATACCACCATAGAATGATTTCAATAGTTTTTTTTAATATATTATCGGACAACCCTAGTTTCTGAGATATTCGCAAAAAGCTATCGCTATCACTACAATTGTGCGTCCGTAACAGCGTATGCGTCAGTGTTGATTATGATTGCCTTTTTTTTATACGCTGTACATGTTTCTTACTAGCGTAAAATTTGTAATAGCTTAAAGTTTTTCTCGATTTATAAATAGTTTTTAAAATACAGTCATTTTGTCTCAGAGTTTAATTTGTTAAAGTTTGCGTTCGTTTCTAAACCATTCGGTAGTTATCAAGGTTTGCTTAATTTAAAATTTACAAGCACGAGTAAAATGCTTTAACACTCCATGGGCAACAAACCAGTCTGAAATCCCACAAAGTATATTTCATATATTGAATAGGTAATATGTAAGGTATAAAATAAACATGGAAATTAAAGTTAATGTACAATTACAAGAACTTCAACTTTTATCATTATGTATTGAAGGAAGAAGTTACGATTAATACAAATATATCAAACGTGAAAGTTACAACTATGTATTTAAAAATACAAGTATTTAAGAATATATATACGCACACACGCACGCACACACTCTCTTAAATATATATATATATATATATATATATATATATATATATATATATATAATATATATATTATATATTATTATATTTATTTATTTATATATATTATTATATTTATTTATTTTTTATTTATTATATATATATATATATATATATATATATAAAGAATAAATTACCATTTTATCTTCAAATGTAAGGAAGATTGGATTAATAGAATCATATTCATTGTTCAAAGACAAGTTATCTTTATTGTGCGACACGCTATCATCTTTATAATTACAGAAAGAATCAATTTCAACCATGTGTATAAATAACTGCAAAGGGAAATAAATTTTATAGTAAGGCAATATTCAAGCAAAACAACATGTTGTATGTTTACAACAAAATATATGATTGATAAATCAATAAATTAGAAATAGTAATTGTGGTAAACAATTTCTTTTTTAGCATAATAATACATATATCGTTAATAAGCGAAGATATATATGTTAAGGACTGTGTTTAATTTTCTCTAAAACAGCTGTTCACAGCCCTGTGATAAATGCGTGAAATTAAAAGCAGAATTCAAAAAGTTCAATACCACTAACAAAAATATATCTTGCACGCAAATCAGAATTCGAGAACTCGAAAGTCGACAAGGTACCTATATATGTAGTATATTATTCGCGTATCATCAACCACCTCTCGCGTATTCATATGTACCAACAACACGTATACATGTATACATACGTACGCATATATATACATACAGCAATGGTACGCGTATCAATGGTACGGTTAAAAATTACTGTCATATCGAGTTGTTTAAGGGCAAAGGTAAGAAATCATTAATATCCTTATGATTTATACGATATAATATATCATATATATTTTTCAATATTTTTTAACAAAATTTTAAACATATATCTATTATAAAGTCAATTTGAATTTTTATACATATTTACGCCATTTAAAACTATAGATTCTATTATATGAAACAAATTTTAATTTACTCTTTATAATATTTTGTAATACAAATGAGATATTTAATACTTTTCTCATTCTCTGTCAAGTGGAGTAGTATAAGATTCGCGAATATTTTGTATACTCGTATGAACTCACATCGTACTCCAAAAGTAGATAAATAATACCTGATTGGCCATTAACGTAATTTTCATAAATGAGAATATATTAAAACTTGTTCGGCCCTTTTAAGTATTAATATAATTCAGGGACGCTCGATTTGACTCTCGCGGGAAAAGGACGCCTGCCACTGCCTGACGATAAAGCTGCGGACAAAGCCTGCAAGTGACATCAGCGGTCAAAGTAAAGCAAAGGTATTGTTGAATAAAAATTTATTATATCATCCTCGGAATAATCTTAAACGTACGATGCAAAATACCCCTAAAACTTTTAACGATTAAGGAAATAATCTTGTAAGAATTTCAACTTTTATGTCCTACTTATGTAAATGAATCTTTATTTAAGTAAGTATTTATTCAACTATTAATCATACAAACATGATTTTTTTTTCACTTTACCGAAGTAAAGTAATAGTAATAGTAATAGTAAAATAGTAATAGTTATTTCTGTAATAACTACTATTATTTGAAATTTTCCCAGATAAAAAATTTTATTTGTAAAAACCTGGAACAAATGCAACGTTACCTTCCAAATTTTCATACGACGTATTAATTAGAAAATTTCATTATAATCTTGCACGGTCTCTACATTTAGCAGGATTGCTCCTGCAAAAGAGCAAGTGTTACTTTTGTGCCTGCTAATCTCTGTGTAAGTATAAAATGTATATAATGTGTAATAGGTTCAGCAGCTCTGACATAATAGAAAACTAACGGGTACAGCTAATCAAAATAGCGTATACTAAAAGAAAAGCTATAGAAATATATTTGAAAATATTTATTGGGTATTGTACAAATAAAAAAACTGTTCAAATAAAATATTAAAAATAACAACATCATCATCATCATCGTCGTCATCATCGTCATCGTCGATGTATTTTTCATATATTAATTGCATACTATCCTTTTGTCATGGACTGTAGTTTGAATTTTATCCTATTTGAGAAACGTCTGTCTTAACCGCAATACCATTCTTTACATTACACATACCTTATTATATTGTACATGACGATTTACAATATCGCTCGAACTGTCACACGTCGATCTGTATATCACTGTCTTCGGCTTCGCTTTCGGTACTAATCATAGCATCTTCTCCTACTAACAAGGCTGCAGGTAGATTTTGTGGAACATTGTCGATATCTAATCTCGGAGTTGAATAAACATTTAATACTTGAATCGTTGTCGGAGAAGTTGTGAGGCATTGTGACACTGATCCTAAAGGATCTGAATTTAGTGCGTCACAATCCAAAGAAGTTGATAGTTGTAACTGTAAGTTATGTAACTCGGGTATATGCGGTCGAATCTAAAATGTAAAACAATATACGGTATAATCACTACACTGTTTAAAAAAAAAAAAAAAGCTTTGGAGATACAATTTAATTAATTTTATTGATACTATAATACTGTAAATTTTCTACCTTCAACCCATCTGCTGTATGAGGATTTCTACAACCCCTGCATCTACATTCAACGCAAGGTTTACTTTCAACGTAACAGGGACAACGTTGACCACAACATGTTAATTTCCCAGGTATTGCTGTAGCATTACCACATCTACATCCTTTTCTTTTACTTCGAGTAGAATTTGATCTTGGTTTTTTAAAAGCTGATGACTGTTTGAAGTGAAATAAATTCTTTACATTTAACTATTACAGAAAATTGGACTAAAGTAAGGATTATAGATTAATGCAGACATAAGTATTTAATAAATAAGAAACACAATATGTCATAAAATGCAATCTAAAGTTGATATCTGCATCAATCTTGGTATGGGACCTAGCAAAATATATATTCAAATTTAAACTAGTGTTAGTCTTGAAATATAATAAAGGATGTTAATTTAATATAAGCTACGTTATTAAGTGTTATACAAATCTAGAAATATGATTGTACCTTACAAGTAATATTAACGAGGATGCACGTCATTTAGCATTTAAATAAAAGTTATAGTGCAATGTAAACTTCCTGTAAGGCATAATATTAACCGAATATCTATTGAAATTACTTTGCTGCCCTTTGAAGATTTTTTCTGAGAAGGGGTCCCATATTTAAGGTGGGAAGATGGAATACATTTTACCCCTCCTACAGAGCTGTGTGGATTTCCATCCATATCCGGTTGTCCTACTTCTGTATCATCTGTAGCTGCTGCTTTCCGTTTTATTGTTATTTTGTTACCGGATCCAGCATACATCACAGAGTATATCGAAGATCCATTTGATACAGTACGAATAGCAGGTGACTCTACAGATACATAAATGAATTTCTCTACATAAAAAAATATATCTTTCTGCTTTCTTATGTAACTACAAGACATTTTAATAATAAATAATCATCTTTAATAGTGTGAAAAATTGAATTAAGAAATGATACAATATTTGCAATATTTTAGAAAAATATTAATGATTGACTGACCACTTCTTTCATTTTTTAGTTTCAAGATCACCATCACCTCCCTTAATAAAATTACATATTTTGAACCACATCGCATTACAGCCAATATTAAAATGCAATTTAGCGATTATGATAAAACGACCATGCGAAAAATAAAATATTGAAATCTTGGATGAATCATCTTTGAATCATTTTTGTGTTATGAGCAAAAATAATCAGTTAAATAGTCGAATATATTATAAAATATTACAAAATTGAATATAAAATTAATTGTAATAAAATTACGAAAGGAAATTGTTTTTCAAAAAACGCGCAGAGGTAAATGTTAATTGCATTCTCGTACATTCGGTACGTACATACGAGCTGTCAATGTAAAAATAGTTGACAATGTATAAAAGATAAACTTTATAAATGAAATAAAGATAATTCTCGGTATCAACAGAAAATATATAAAAATTCAAACACTTTTCAAGTAACAAAAAGAACTTTCGTGAGATACTAATAGTTACAGATACAATATTTCATCCAGATAATTCCAATATATTATATTCAAACGTATGTACATATATTTTATTTATTTTTAGGTTTTAAAAAGGTCCTGAAAAATGACTATTTGAAAAAACTACTGAATTTCGAGAGTATATTTATATGATATATTATATATAATAATTGTACATTATAATTTATAATTCATTGAATATGTTGTTATTTTACCTGACTTCAACATAATAAATTCAAATAAATTTAAACGAAGCGCTTAAAATATGTATAATTATATGTTATCCGTGTAAAGAATGCGTATAATATGTCTTTTCTATTGCATTAGAATATAGGGAAAAGAAGATCTAGAAATAATTCTTATAGTCTAATACAATGTAATATAAATTTCTTAATTATTTGATATAAATTTCATAATGAGAATCAACGAAGCATTTGTTATTCTAATTTTATAATACAATTCCTGTATTCTAATCCACTTTCTCGTCTTTTTTGTTTAAACTTTTCTACATTATGAAATAAATAAATTTCTAAAATATCTTAAACAACATACTACAAGTGGTCTCTCTCTCTCTCTCTTTCTCTCTTTTTTATTACATGGATAAATTTCCCTCGCCATTCTACGCACGTAAAGGAATATGGAGTTCAAATAGTAATAAAATTATTAATTATCAAGATATTAAAAAGAAAGTATTTATTGAAAAAGATGTTCAAACGCTTGCTCTTCATGTAAACTTTGTAAACATATCAGACAACGCTTTTTAATTATTTTCATAACTGAGTTTAAGGTTTTTCTGATTATCGTTGCATTTCGGTATTATGCGTTCTTCTACATCCTCTACAGAATTTAATGGATTTGAATAAATGCTACATTTTTTAAATAACGAATACGTATCTGTTTCTGTTACGACCACGCACATCAATGCCGATAATTACGAATTTGCTACAAAACGTTTGAGCATCCTCTTCAAGAAAGATATATTTAAAAAATATCTCGATAATGAATAATTTTTTTACTATTGTACCCCACAATACCCTTTTACGTAGAATGATGGCGGAAAGCTATCTACATAGAAAAAGTATGCATTTCCATTTAAAAAAAAAATCATGCAATTGTTGATTACAGATACATCAGTACTTGTAAAAAAAAAAAAACATGATCTTACGGATATAATACTTATTGAATCGTTCATCTTTCTCCTTTGACACTTTTCTCTGAAACAAATACCTGGTCCACTTATATATTATTTACCTCTAACAACATGTACAACAAAAACTTGTTATAATTTGATACAAAATAATAATCACATATCTATATTTTAATATCTTCTCCCTTCCTCCCTCCGTCCCCCCCCTCTCTCTCTCTCTCTCTCTCTCTCTCTCTCTCTCTCTCTCTCTCTCTCTCTCTCTCTCTCTC
>JACXIL010000260.1:660625-686127 GCA_014737365.1 Bombus soroeensis | reverse complement strand
TATTAATACAGATAAGTGTGGATAAATTAAAATAACGTAATTGAAAATTTAGTTTTGATGTGCTAATTAAAATGTACTAATAAATGATTATACACAGTGGTCACCTCGTTAATTAATTCAGAAATAATACCGCCGCAGCGATAAAAACCGCTGTATCGATATACAGTTGTGTACAAAAATAAGTGGACAGGTAATGGATATAAATACTAGCAAAGTTTCGTTAAATAGGGCTTGTTTACACAAAGATGTAAATATTAATTTCAATAATTTACTAAGCAATATATGCACTATAAAGATATATAATTCTTACTTCCCCTACCTACTATACATCTATTTTTGCCCCAAACTGTATGTAATCTGTTACAAAAAAGATTACCAATATCGACTCTGTGCTAGGGCAGAGGCATATATATATGTATATGTAAAATGAAAGCAAGAGCGTGTGACGGTCACGGTGTAATTAGCAACACTTTCTTTAAATAACAAGAGGTTCGCTTTGTACATTTTTATATTCATATTAACCAAAACATTTTAAATTTATATCACCAAAGTAGCAATTGGTATATACTATGCAGAGCTGTTTGTATAGAAAGAAATTCTCTGAGACGATACGCAATGTTATATCTTTCAGCCAATAAGCATACCAATTCATGATCGTTAGATCTATCAGAAATAATTAATCAAACCATTGCTCCTTTGTACCTCAGCATAATACTTATACATAAAAAATGTATTTAGAATGATCCAAGAGAAAACTGATTAATTTTACCGGCATGTTTGATTGGTCATTCTGAATCAAGAAGGTCACATAAGTACGCTAAGGGTTTCAGGTGTCTTCAAAATAAAGAATTTTTAGGCTATATGTCAGGTACCACACACGATGCTAGCTATCCGTGAATAGAAAGCTATATACAACGCTCATTCTCTTTCTAGATTCTAAGTTATTAAGTTCTGTTCAGTAACTTAGTTTCGCAATGCCATATGAGGTTTCAAACGCAGAATATGCTAAATAATAAAGCAAAAATTTGCGATATATAAACAATGATATCCGAAAAACGTATCACATCATCCTATATTTTAAAATATGCTCAGAGAATTAAAGAAAATTGACGCGCAATTGTCTAATAGTAATAAGAATTGTTACTTTACATTCAGAAAAATGAATAATATTACATAGACATGATATTTATCCTACAGGTAAGGTAGGTTCCCCTTCTACTACAAAATTATGTAGCACATATTGATATTTTGTATCTGGCTTCACACATTTTTTTTACAAATGAAGTTCAGAGTACCCGTGATAGCATAAATAACAATTATAATAATCACATTACTGGGCATTACTGAAAACTCATATACTGTACTTCAACAAAGTTTCCAGTACTGATTTCCATTAAATGTGTGGTACAACATCATTAACACTTATCTTTATTTAACCACACATAATACATGAATGACTCATGGCAGAATGTTACACAGATTTCTTAGAAAACAACTTGCCTTTGTATTTAGACAAAGTATTTTGTTTGCAGTGATAAGAAGGATGTGATTCCAACATGATGGAGTATCACCATACTCCAGAAAGAATGTCACGACTTTGTTAAATACTCATTTCCCAGGGGTGATATGATAGATGGGACGATACAGACCTATCCCATGGTCATCCAGATCAACGAATTTAACTCTGTTGAGTTCCTTCTTCTGGGATTATACGAAGTCAAAGGTATATGGTAATGGTAATCCAGTGTCAAGCTAAAAATTGATACAAGCAATACGCAATGCAAGTGATGGTATCAGAAATGAAATTTCTACGATGTAACAGTAACGATCGTTAGAACATCGAATACATATGTTAATGAAAGCAGAGCTATCGCTTTGATCATTTCCTTTAGTATATACAAATTAATAGTATTTATAGTATTTAATATATACAAATGTAAGAAATCCATGGAAAATAAAGAACTATCGTTCCATTCTAATATTTTATACGTGTAGAATCTTCTTTTTAAATAAATCAATAATAAGTAAATCATGACCTTTTTGATTCAGAATGACTTGCTAAACACATAGATAAAATTATTCAGTATTTTTTTTACGACATCCTGCATCAGGGTAAAATCAGTTAATGTCGAAACTGCTTCTGATATTATAAAAGTATATATAAGAAACAAATTGTTATATTAAAAATAAAGAATGTTATTCATTATCATAATATTTCGGCTTTTCCTTTCTTTTTTAATTAAATAACTTTCTTAAATATTATTTGATGTAGCAAAAGCAATAAGGACATTTAAAGTTTTAATAGATTTAAATAAATTTTAAGAAAAAAATAATGGAAGGATCTAAAATATTTGAAAGAACATTTAATAAAAAAAATGATTTCTTTTTTTTTTCATTATGTGCATAGTTTTAAACACTATAAATTTCAGTTCTAAAAATTATTTGTCTTCTAGTTGAATATCCTAGAAAGTATAAATAACATTATGATACGAATAATCTTATACGATTATAACAAAAATAATATACTATACCAGATATACTTTGTGACACTGCTTCAGAATTTTGTATAGTATTTCCTTGAGTTTGAGTTGAGGTAGTACTTGTATAAACACATGGTAAAATACTGTACGCAGATTTTGACAAACCCGCTGTACTTTTAAATTCATCTTTAAAGCCAGAACCCTCTTGTATGAGTTCCATCAGGCTACTAGCACCGATAGCTGATGCATTATTACCTGTTTTATTGGAGGACACTGAAAGTATTAAACTTCGATAAATGTTTGTATTCGTCAAGTATTCACACAATTTCTTATAACACTGTAACAGTATTCGTAATTGAACATTTTCAACATATTTGTCGTAATCCTTGCACCAACCACATGACGGTTTCAATTTTTTACGTCCACCTCTACAACCACGACACACATGATGTTGACAATTAGTTTCAGTTGGTGTATGAGGTTCGATTAACAAATTTGAACACACGGTACAACTTAAACTTTGTCGCAAGTACGGAACTAGCCTGTATAAATCTGTCCATGAATTTGGATCATCAGCGTCCGCTTGTAAAACTAACCGACACGTTGATACGTAAAGACTTGTGGCATTCATCTTCCTTTTTTGAACTCTCTTAAGAGCCCCATAAACAATGCGTATAGTTATATCGGAAAGTTAATTAAACAAAGTAACAGAACATACTCACTACACACAAAACAAAATATCCGCCATATTTAATTTTCTTTCATTTGTATTTATAGAGGGCTCTCTCTCTCTCTCTTTCTCTCTCTCTCTCTCTCTTTTTCTCTCTCTCTCTCTCTCTTTCTCTCTCTCTCTCTCTCTCTCCCTCTCTCTCTCTCTCTCTCTCTCTCTCTCTCTCTCTCTCTCTCTCTGAAATACTCTGACTGCAAAGTATTGCTAGATGAGAAAAATCTCTTAATGAAAAATTACTGAATAGCTGTTAAAAGATTTAATAAAATTAATAATGGCAAAAATATTTCGAGTTATATTTGTTTCGCGCCGATATTTTGTATTACAATGAATATTTAATATAATATATAATTGCAATTATGTATACATATAACCATGTATTTTCAGTAAAAATAATACATTTACACAAGTACATACATTCATATATACATAAAATATACATGCGCGCAACACACACACACACAGAGTATTGTATAAATAGTATAGGATAGTGTACATACATACATACATGCATGTATATGGTATAATCCATATTTATCGTTACTTAATTTTATTAATAGTGACAGTTTTAAGGCTGAACACTTTTTATCTGTTAACACAGATACATAACTTATCTATATATACGGCCTATAGTACGTTATTTAATCGGACAGTATTAAAAGTAAAACATAGTGTTTGATTGACGCACATCTTCTACCTATGTTATATATGACTATTCATTGTATATTGTATATACTATTATCAAACTGTGACCGAAGATACGATACGTGTTCAATTTATAATTACTCAGTTCTTTAATGCAAAATGTATTGAAACGCAGATATTTTTAAAAATATTAAAATAAACTCTACATGATAATGTTTAATTATAAAAATTTTTAAACGCGTCTTTCAAAAACAATTATAAGGTATAGATATTTCTTATGTTAATAACAATTTTTAATACTTATGGACGATATAAAAGTTCGTACATACGTTCACAAATTTTATTTATCATTTCTCATAAAATTTATGCAAAATTTTTCTTTGTTTAAAAGTAAGTACTATATACTAATATATCACTATATTGTAAATCACTATCGTTTGATATTACAAACTGTAAATTTTTTTAGGTTAAATTATTTACAAATGGCAGATAAAGCTATTATGAAGGTAAAATTAAATAAATTTATTTCATATTTCAATTTAATTTTAGTATTTTTATATCATAATTGCACCTATTAATGATTACTTTAAATATATAGCAAATAGCTGAACAAAAACTTAAAGCATTTTCTATCGGCACAATGGGTAAAAGACCATTAAGTAAGAAAGAATTAGAAGAACAACGTAAAAAAGAACAAGAGCAAGCTGCAGCTCAAGTAAGCAATACAAAATTAAAAAATTATAATTGTAAAGAAAGTAAACATATAAACATTTATTTGTATATATAGGCATTTGAAGAATTTGTAGCAACGTTTCAAGAAACACCTAATAAAACAACTAGCAAAGTTTGGGTAAAAGCAGGGACTTATGATGCAGGCAAACGACGTAAGTTAATCTTATTCTGTGAATTAGGAGATATAAATTTGTGATACTCCTAGTTTGAGATTTAGGAAATAAATTAGCAATTATGTTTTGGAAATAATGTAATGAAATATACTTGTTGAAAATATATTTGCTAAAGAAAAGTCATATAAATAATTTATGTTCTAAGCTATTTGATTTATTACTTATTACATATTATGTTGTTGATTATGATTGTTGTAACTTATAATTTTATGTGAAAATATGTATTTATTAAATAGAGGAAGATACACGCGAAAAGGGAAAACTTTATAAACCACAATCAAAGATATCGGAGCTTGTGGATAGCAGATCATCGGCCGAACAAGCACAAGAATATGCAAGATTATTAGGATCGAATGAAAGAAAATTAGATAGATTGGGCAAAAAGAAAAAGGAAGGTGAAAAAAAGAAAAGCAACCTTGAATTATTTAAAGAAGAGTTAAAAATGATACAGGAAGAACGAGAGGAAAGACATAAATATAAAGGTGTAGTGAAAAACGTTATCTCTACCCAGTCAGAGGATCCGATGTTAGCAGCGCTAAAATGCGTTGAAGGTAATTTAGTGATGAAAATACGCTCGATCACAATCTTACATAATTATAACCACTCATAAAGAATTGTCTTAAAAGAACAAAATTGTTATTTTTTAAGCTAACTTATTTTAGTGTAAATAATTATATCTTATCCCTATATTAACAATTTAAATTTATTAAAATATATTAGGTTGCACATCCTCATATCCTGATTCACGAAAAAATAATCTACATAACCTTATTGATGATCCACATCTCCTAGCCCTGATTTATGAGGGTAAACAGTACCCATTTCTAGAATTTCCTCTACTTAATTTTAAATATGTCTGTTTCTCAGTATTAAAACTATATTAAAAATATAAAAACGCTGTCTTTCATAGATGGATCATTTGACAATGGCGATCCTAACACAACAAATCTATATTTGGGGAATTTAAATCCAAAGGTATAAATCAAGTTTAAATATTAATTTTGGAATTTGTAATAGATCTACATCATAGATATATTTACATAATGTATCTATATCAAATTTCATTTATTAGAATAGTATTTAACAAGCTTTATAATTTTTCTTCCAAAATTTTGTAAAAATTGTACGCTATTATGTAATTTATTTCTGTATACTATTATATATTACAATGAAATGAAAATTAATATTTAGAATTATAATTTTATATAAAGTATTCCATATAAAAATTATTAATAACAACTTTTCTTGTTCTCATATATATATGTTTTATTCTTATGTTTAATGTAGATCACCGAACAACAATTGATGGAAATATTTGGCAAATACGGACCATTGGCTAGTATTAAAATTATGTGGCCACGTAGCGATGAGGAAAAGGCCAGACAAAGAAATTGTGGTTTTGTTGCATTTATGAGTCGTAAAGATGGAGAAAGAGCATTAAAAAATCTTAATGGTGAGAAGATAGTTGTATTATTTATGAGTGGTCGTTGGTGTGAATATTTTTACTTCCCATTTCTTCTTAATGATTGAATACATTGGATACGAATGAATATTATATATTTATGATACGATTACACAGGTACTTCATTACAATATAATGTTAATTAGGTCGTGACATAATGCAGTACGAAATGAAATTAGGCTGGGGAAAGAGTGTACCGATTCCACCTTATCCTATTTATATTCCACCAGCTTTAATGGAAATTACCCAACCACCACCTCCGTCTGGTCTTCCATTTAGTGCTCAACCGCACCGCCGTGATAGACATAAGGTATATGATATAAACAAAATTAGGATATATTAAGTTCGTTGACCAAAACTATGGAGTTGTAATTTACATGATTGATCAATAATGTATTAATGATTCATAATTATTTATAAAAGAGATTGATATAAACCTGCGTAATTTTATAAATCTGATCGTAGATACCACCTCGAAATCGTAATCTTCAAACAGCAGACCCTCAGGAGAAAGAAAATTTTGAAAAGGTAATTCTTGTTCACTAATAAAAATTTTTATTTTTTGCAAAAATATTTGTTACAATTTTATATATCAATGTTTTATTAGAAATTAGTATTTATGTTTAAAATATCCCAACAATAACTATGCCAAATAATATAATAAGAAAAATTGAAATAATTCTTACATGTTTATAAATATACAGAATGACGTAATTGCTTATGAAAAAGAATAATAGAAAATGTAATATGACATTTTTCTCATTGAAGATTTGGTCTTTGAGAAAGACGAACTTCAAAATTTACTCTGTGTGTGTGTATGTGTGTGTGTGTGTGTATGTGTGTGTGTGTGTGTGTGTGTGTATATATAACTTATGTTTTAATGGTAAAGAGAAATTTTAAAGACAAATTTTCCACTGTCTTTTTGATTAAACATTAACAGTTTCAAGCTGTAATTTTTCTGTAATTTCCATTAATATCTATGAATTTAACATACCTATTTAAAATATAAAATATAAAAATATGTTATTTATTATACATAATATTTCTTATATAAATAGATTTTATAGTTTACTATAATTTATCTGTTACAAATTCCATTATACCGAATTGACGATAATTATGTTTGGGGTGGATCAATTTGGGCTGGAATGTTCAATTAACTATAACCATTGCACTGTAATGGGAATTATCATAGGTTTTACAAAACGCAGTTGTCAAAGTGGTTATACCTACAGAAAGGTATGTTGTTATTTCTGCTAATTAAAAATAGATATACCACAGTACTTTGCTTATAAGTATTAAAGAAGTAAATTTTTATGTTATAGAAATTTAGTTATGTTAATACATAGAATGGTAGAATTTGTAATTCGGGAAGGCCCTATGTTTGAAGCAATGATCATGAATCGAGAATTAAATAATCCAATGTTTAGGTTTGTATAATGTCAAGTAACTACGAAAAGTTAGTATTTTATTACATTATATATATATATATATATAAATTAATGATATTTTAATTTTAGATTTTTATTTGAAAATTATTCTCCAGCACATATTTATTATCGATGGAAATTATATTCCATATTACAAGGAGATGGACAAAAGGAATGGCGCACCGAAGACTTCAGGATGTTTAAAGGTGGAAGTGTTTGGAGACCTCCTCCTATTAATCCATGGACACAAGGAATGCCCGATGAATTGATTGAAATGGAAGAAAGACAAGAACCTAGAAGAGGCAGTTTGTCAAACAGGTGTTACAAATATTGCAGCTCTTTACTAATTTTATTTATAATTATTGAAATCCTTTTTCAACATTTTATCATATTTAATTATCATTTATAGCCAACGAGATCGTTTGGAGGATTTATTACGCAATATATCACCTGAAAGGATAAAAGTTGCAGAGGCAATGGTATTTTGTATAGAGCATGCTGAAGCGGCAGAAGAAATCTGCGATTGTATTTCGGAATCATTGTCAATATTACAAACTCCTGTTAATAAGAAAATTGCGAGATTATATCTCATATCTGATATATTACATAATTGTGGGGTAAAAGTAAATAATGCTACCATTTATCGAAAGGCGTAAGTTGTTTTATTTTAGTTATTTTAAAATATAAAAATTAGTGATTCATTAAGTGTATTTGTATCTGTTATATAGTAATTAATGTAATTGTTGATATGAACTGACATCAGTGAATGTATTTTTAATGCAGGTTTGAAACTCGACTTTTGGATATATTTAACGAAGTTCATCAAGCTTATAAACAATTTGATAGTAGATTAAAAGCAGAAGGATTTAAAGTTCGTGTAATGAGAATGTTTAGAGCATGGGAAGATTGGGCAGTTTATCCACGAGACTTTCTTGTTAAATTACAAAACACCTTCCTCGGTCTTGTTTTGGTAAATTTAACGCTGTATATCGTAAATCCTTCGTATTAACGAAATAATGGAAAGTGATCGCGAAAGGTAAAAGTAAAAGGTAATATTATTTTTATAGATAGATGAACCAGAGCCAGAAAATGATGAAGATATTGATGGAGCACCTCTATCAGACGTAGATGGAGATGGTGCGGAAGATTTGGATGGAGTACCATTAGACGGTGCTGCTCTTCTTAAGGGTGCTATGAAACATGGCTTAACACCACAAACAACATCTAACTATGATGACATTGATGGTGTACCTAGTAAGAATATTTGAATTGTACAGTGTTAAAAGATGTGAACGATATTTATAAAGTATGATTCTGGACATTAAGACAATGACGAAAGTTCGTGTACAAAAATGTAATGACACTAATTTTTTAAATTATAAACAATTTAATTTTACGCTTACGAAATACAACTATACTATTAGGTACTGTAGGGTGGCCAATGGGTCATCTAACAAAACCTTTCTCTCTATTTTACTTACACTTTGCGCTTTTCATTCTGAGGGAACAAAGTGAGAAGCCTCAAAACTTAGATACATGAAGTATGAGCGAAATAGAGAGAAAGGATCATCAGCTGATTCATTGATCCTGCGTCTACACAGTTATTGGTATATCTAAAGCACAAAACTCAAATAATATTTTTATTACATTAACTTTCTCTATAAATATCGCTTCTTCTTTTACACTGTGTATTTTTATTATTACTCGCTATTTCATATAGTTATTGAATAATATTCATACTTATATACATTTTATATATTTATATTTTAATATTACAGTACATATTGTCATATGTTTTCAGTGGATGAGGATATAGATGGCGTTCCTATGGATGAAGATGACTCTTTAAATGTACAAAGTAAAGAAGATGATAAAAAACCATCAATTCCTGCGGGTTTTGTACCATCTCGTTGGGAAACTGTTGATCCTGATCAGGTTGAGATAATTATTTTGCAAGAGGAAATTGTGTTAAATGAATCATTTTTCGAGTCGGACTAGATTCAAATTGTAGTGATCTAATTGTAACAACAGTAAAGAAACTGTAAAAAAAAAAAAGAAAAAATATGGCGGGAGGGTGTCCTGTGATTAGCTATTTTTAAGGAAAATAGATCACGATTTCTTTTATAGTACTATTTTATGTTTCTCATTTTATAGAATAAGTTATTTTGTTATATTAGGTTGAGGCACAAGCTATGACAACTAGTAAATGGGAAGAATTAGGTCAAAATGATGATTCAAATTCTCAAGATACTAGTATGGATTCCAGGTAATACATAAATGTTCATAAATGTTTCTTATTTTTTCAAATAATGTAAATATTACACAGCAATTAGATTAAAGAAGAAACACTATATATACACACATCGTCTTTGCATGTTTCAAGTAATAATCTGATGTTTTAATAAAATTATTAACTACAATAATCTTTAATTTGATAGCGGTAGAGATTACAATGAAGAAAGAAGGAGCCGATTGCGCGAAATTGAAGTTAAAACAATGCAGTATCAAGATGAATTGGAAAGTGGCAGGAGGACACTAAAATCTGGTATGACGATTCAAGGACAGGTAGAACATTATAGAAAAAAGCTGATAAGGAAGGTAAAGTTTTCTGATTATAGCATTATTTTAAGTTCTAATACAATTTAATAGAATAGATTCGATAGGATATTTTTATCATAGAGTTTTTATTATACAATGATTAAATCTTCTATTATAGAGTGAAAGAGAGATGAAAGATGTGAAAAGTGAAGAACGTGACGACGAACGACGAAGAGAAAAAAAGCGAAGCACAACTCCAGAATCGCCAAGCCACTATAGGGATCGAAGACGGAATTCGACAAGTCCATCAGCTAAAAGTAATAGATATAGGTAAATATTCTTAAAAAATAATCTATCGCAGAGATTCCGATTATATTAATTAATATGAAATTTGAAAAAATTTAATATGAAAAAATATATAACAGAAAGATAGTTGAAATAACAGTTCATTGACATTACATAAAGAATATATATGGCTATAAAAAAGAGTTTAATAATATCCTCTTGTTAGAAAAAAGAGTTGATGATATTTTGTGTTTTTTTAAACAGTATCATACTTTATATTACATGTTAATAAGAAAAATTTGCAAATTATTCACTAATAAATAACGACTATTCACAAAGCATACACAAATAAACTATACCAAACAATTACAGACATTTTCAGAAAGTAGACAACGATTAAAGTGAGTGCCCAAACTGCATCACACTTTCTGAAATACATTTTTGCTTTTTCTTCAATGAATTCTAGATCTGCAGCTAAATACTTTACATATATGTTACATATTGGAGTTTTGAAAGAATTTATGAACTGTGACTTAAATACAAAACAAATTATTTCATCGTAATTAATATATAATGATATAAATATAAATTGAAAGATATATGGTTATTTAAAACAATCTAAAATAACATCAATTTTAATGAAAAGAACTCGTCAAAATAGAACAGCCAATTCGTGGAATATCCTATATTTAACAGTGTGAAAGCAATTAACAGATTCAATTATAAAGTGGACTTCAAACCTAGATTATAATATTATTACGAAATATTTATTCATTAAATTTCAGATCACGCAGTAGATCACCACGTGGTAAACGTAGATCACGATCACCGTATAAAAAGAGAGTACCAATGACACCATCTCCGCCACGTATTCGGCGAACACCTTCTCCTTCTTTTTCATCCAGAATATCTCGTAGGTCACCCAATAGCGAACGAAATGACAGAAAAAGAAGGGTTAGATCGCCATCATTATCACCACCACCTCCACCACGTACTTCGAAACATAGAGCTAATAGCCCCCCTTCTCCATCTTCACGCAAATATAGACATAAGCATAAGTATTAAGATAACTTTACATTTTTTCTATATTATAATGTTAATAGAATTACAAAACAAATTACATTACAGAAATTGTTACATAAAATTAGTTAATGCAATACTAATTGTGTATTCAATAGTTTACAATAATTTTCTTTTCTTTTAGTATTTTCCTTCCTATAACTATCTTTAAGTGAATTTATTTTATATCCATATACTGTTTATATATATGGTACGTGACAAATATGTGCATGAAAAACACAGCGATAGAATATAACTTAATTATAATAAAAAGGGATTCTATTTATACATACATATACCTTTATTTCTATTACTAGTGCATAACCGCATTATATGTATAAAAAATGTGTACAGATTTAAAACTAAAAGGTGACTTTCTTATTCCTTTTTGTCACTTTATTGTAATTATGTATTTGAAAATAAAATTAATTAGAGCATTTGAAATATTTGAAAATTAAATTTCATTATATTATTCCGTGCATGGGCATACTTCAGATATTTTTTACGAGAAGTGTTACATAAAAATTTTGTCGGATTAGTAGATAAATTGATTGATTCATGTATAATTTTGTAACAAAAATATGTACTTGAAACTTTTTTCCTTGACTGACAGTAACGATTGGTGAATTGAGCATGTAAGAAGAGAAACGGCAGAAGTGGCTTGCTTTCTGTCTTGTCTAATTAGATCCAAGTAATGTTGCACAGAACTGTAAGTATTAACGTTCGTGTATTCTATCTTTCAACAAGAAAAATAAAATCTGAAATTGAAAATCTGATCCACGATTTATTTTAACAGAGTAGATATGAAACGAAACAGTTTTGATAAGTTTATTCGATATAAGACCTGAAATTTTATGACTAGATCATATTATATATTTTATTAAGAAGAGAAAAGAAAAAAGTTTGATTATTTGATGATTCTCTGTGGTATATATCGGTTATGCTCCGTGCTCCGTGCTCCGTATAATGTATTGCTTTTTATAAATCGAGTTTACTTCATTATTTTTTGTCACTTTTCAAGTTTTTAATAACAACACCTTTTCTCAACAATGAATTGCTAATTTTTTTATCGAATAAAAGTGTAATCCTTCCACGTTTTGCTTTACTTTTATCGTAAAATTTATAATAGGAGCGCATTTACTTCGCGGTCGACATGTATACTCGTCATTGATTGATTTTACCTGTGCATCCCATAACGGATTTTTGAAACTATACTCCGCGGTTAACAAGTTAAGGGGGTGTTGTCCTGAATTAGAATGTCAAAAAACCGATTTTTTTTTTATTGCATAAATCGATAGATTATCTATCTAAGAATATGTTTCCAAAGTGACAGAGATCAATTCTAAATATTTCCAAAGATATAAAGCCGAAAGCAGACAAGCGTCGAGCGGATGTGCGAGCTCTCACGCGAGCGCTCGCCACTCCGACTTTCTGTTCAGAATTTCATACCTAAAACAGTTTGAAGGATCGTTCAATCCATAGTTATAATCCATGGTTGTATCCAGTTGAGTTTTTATGTGTCTAATAGAGCCATAAATGTGTATAATTCATTTAGTGTACATGGCCTTATCTAGTAGTCTTTGTAGCATCAACGGTTAGTTCTTTTCAAATTCTTGGCGCGTACACATCGTAAGAATATCATGTCAAGTTATCCAAAAGGTACAAAATCGTCCTCTCAACGATCTTCGAAACCGCGTAAGCGTCGATTCCATGGAAATCGATTCCCCGCAAAATTTTTCTTTTCCACTGCACTATTCATTACATGCAAATAATGTTCCTACTTTGTACGAACTACTTTTATATTTTCTATTTATTTCGCGATTATGATTACGATCTACAATATAATTTACGGAAGTATCGTATCTAAGTACGGAAGTACGTGGAATATCATATCTAAGTACGGAAGTACGTGGAATATCGTATCTAATCTAAAAAATAATTAAAAGTATCCGGACTTGAAGCGGGAAAGTTCGGGGATTTTAATGCTCTCTACTCTAGATCAGTGTCATTTTATATATGACAATCCTACACACAGCAGATTTGAACGTTTCGTTATAAAATCTCATGTAGTATTTTAAAATCGCGTTGTAAGATTGTTTGAAAAGCAATTTGTTATTGAAATAATCTAAAGTATTTTTTACAAACGTTAGATCAATTCGTTTGTTACCTGGTATTTTTGTTTCTTCCTTAAGGACACACTGTTTCACTCTTATCGTCGAGTCGTCGATCGTGCTTTAAATAATTTCGATGTTGGAAGATCGGCAAGAGTTCAACGATGGGTGGCAATTATTGTCTACTGCATGACCGCCGTTCCACTTGAAGATTGGCTCGATTACCTGGGAAATCAAATCGTTGCGGATTCAAATCCGCCGACTGTCGTCGCCGAGACAACCAGCAGTCGGGAGAATCACTGTATACACGTGCCGCGTCGTTGTAAAAGTAAAATAGCCGTGCTCTCGATTTGCACGGTGAATCCTTCCGATTCGAAACCTTGTACGCACTCGTGCAAATTTCATCGCTGTGTACGATTAGTTTAAAATTAAAGAATTAACCCTTAAACCTTTTAGTGCCGAACTGCTTGCTAATATCGTTGCGTATGCGAACCCACCTTACTATTCGCATCGTGAGAGAACTTTATCTCAAAATAAATTTATAAAACGTTATAAATGGTTGAATTTCTCTGCAGAAGACCGACGTGAGATGTTCCACAAATTGGAAAAATTCTCTATGGGTTTAACTTTTTGTTATATACCGCGATGGTCGATACCATGACTTATCGGTTATACGCCAGTGCCATAAGATAAAAATTCGACACGGGAGATTTGCTTGAGGCCGTAGTCGCAGGTCGCATAGACAACACTGTTTACAACAGTATATCTCCCTATGTTTCACAAAATAATCTTGCATCGACAGTTAGTTCGAGGGCTCGTTTTACCAATTATGCTTACTATTTGTTTACGTGAAAGTCAATATCAGAGAGGGTACACGTAACGAAGTATATACCAAACGGTCAATTGTTTGCATTAGTCAATCCAGAGAGCAAACGAGAGTGGTTCTCACGCCCGTGGTTCTAGTTGTTTCACAGTACAGATACTCCACCATGCGGCCAAGTGCTAAGTTCAATTAAAATTAGCATACACAAGAACCTACCTATAAAATGAAGCATCTGCCCTGTTTGGTCGTAATTTAGCATATACAAGAACCTATTGTATACTGTCCCCCTTAAAGTTAATTAAAAATTAAAGTTAGGGATCTGCCCTGTTTGGTTACACAATAGCATAATAGACAAGAACGTATCGAGTTCCATGTTACAAGAATCTATTTAATGATATAAGAACGATAAAATCGCGCGATAATCAAACTAACTGTAAATTGCCTAAGAAAGAAAAATTAATTGTTTACAACACATCGACAGAGCATCGCAGCGGCCAAATACTGCTTGACATTATTTATTGAAGAAATCCGCACGTATCCCAATTACGGGATATATCACGCGATGTATATCACGATAATGATGAAAAAAAAAAAAAAAAAAATCTGACATGCATTAAGGTCTGCAGAGAATTATATGCAATCCGAACTATTCCCATCGCCTTCCTATAGCTTCGACTTTTGTTTTCTTCCTATCATTTATAGTAGTACCGATTGCTTATTACTTTGTTCTTCTTTCAGAAAATTGTCATTACCATTATTATTATTATTTTATTAATATTATTAATTTTACTTTTTATTATTATTTATTAATATTATTAATTTTACTTTTTATTACTATTTATTAATATTACTAATTTTACTTTTTATTACTATTTATTAATATTACTAATTTTACTTTTTATTATTATTTATTAATATTTTATATTACGTTTTATTACTAATATTACTTTATATTTTCGTTTTCTATTATGTTCACCTATGCTGTTATGTTACATTAATTATTAATATTAAGTCTTTTGCTTTTCTCTGTTCTAATGATATTAATGAACGTACTAATATGCAATACACATAGTATTTCGATAAATAAATAATTTAGTAACATGTTGCACTTATACATGTACTTACATACGTACCGTCAATTTTGTCACAGCGGCATAGCATAGCATAGCATAGCATAGCATAGCATTTCCCCGTACGCGAAACACGGCGCAACATCTGATTATTTCACATATTTTCATTTTCTCGTTATAAGACCACGGGAACTCTTTACCGAGCCATTAGTTCTTAAGTGTACGATATATGATAACTTGTATATTAACTTCATACTTGCAATCTCGCAGATCGCGTCGCTCATGTGCATCAGGTTATGTGTAACGAGTCTAAGAGTAGCAATTTCACGGATGACTAAAAATCATAGAAATATAATGACAGAGTGCGTGAGCGAGTTGAAAAAGCGATATGGGAATAGAAAGAGAACGCTGCATATGAGACCTCCTATTTCCGTGTCTAATAACGCTTGCACGGTTGTACAGTAAATATGTGCAAAGTAGTAATACCGATCAATGAGCAGCATCAGTGTGCGTGTCTGATCAGACAAAGATAGAGGGGACCTCTATGCAGCGTTCTCTCTCTATTCCCATATCGCATTCACTTAAACGGTAATATAGAACACGTGACATATGACTCGCGTACTCTATCTTTATTCTTTATATCTTTATGCTAAGAGTTCATTCACATTAGTCAATTAATTGAATTCAAGCGGGCTGGAATACGAAAAGCTTGCTATTTTGCTTGGTTTGAAATATTCTTCCAAATTCCTACGCTTGTTTCCATGATAATTAATTAAGTCTCTTAACTTCAGGTAATTTGAAGCACTTTACTAATATATGTTATATTATTGAATTTAAGATTCTTTCAAGTATCCCTTGGCTTGAAAGAGACAACAGCAAAGGAGGTTACTAACTAACATGTTATTATCAGTTTTCTTTTTTCTGATTTCGACTCCTTAAACCAAGTTGATCTTTACTGAAATCCATATTCAATTGGTTTTCACGTATGTGTGTATGTACATAATATTTTCATAAATAGACTATTCTCATCGTAGACGTTTTTCTTTAAATATCCGTTTGAAGCTTGAATTATAAACTAATAATTGGACTACCTTCTTTCTGAACAAGGTTTAAGGATATTTTGTTCATTTATTTTAGTCAAATTAAATTTAAAACATTGACATTTTATTTTTACATCTCTTGAGAGTGAAATACTGGAAGAAAATTTTGATCGTTTTCTTACTTTTCTTTATTGATATGTACGTTACATTAATTTCTTTTTTAAATAATTATACGAAATTTATTTAGGACTCTTATTCTTTTAGATATTAACTTCCAATGTAATATTACAAAGATAAAATTTTCAAAGGTAATTTTATCTGTTAAACTAAAGTTACCATAATTAAACGGTTGTGTTAGCCTTGTCTCTGCTTTACAAACCTAAAAAATTTCATCAATATCGATATTGAATATTTTGATAAATATTATTAGTAAAATATATAAGTATTCATATGTATGTATAAGCCAAAAGTTTTTACATGATTAACTGACCTATTAAAGTATATAGGAAATTTCTTCACTTAGGATTGTACAAAATTATTTATATAAGATCCTCCATGCTCGTCTAATTTATCATTCATTATATATTATTGTTTTTATACAGTAACATATCATTTATTAAATATGGTAACTTGCTTATATAAAAATAAATTCTGCAATTTCAATAAATTCTAAAACTGTTTCTCATATTGGATATACGTACAATTTAGTAGATTATTTATTGTTTTTGCTTCCACGTTACTAAACTGTTGGTTGTTATTTCTTTTTCATGTTCGCTATCTTCATCATTATCATTTTCTAAAGTTTGTAATTTTCCATATTTAGCTTCAAGTTTTGCAATTAACTCAGTATCGTCAAAATTTTCGATTTCCTCCTCCTCCTCTTCTTCTTCCTCTTCCTCTTCTCCCTCCTCCTCCTCCTCCTCCCCCTCCTCCTCCTGCTCCTCCTCCTCTTCTTCTTCTTCTTCTTCTTCTTCTTCTACTTCTTCTCTTTCATCCTCTTCTTCTTCTTCTTCTTCTTCTTCTTCTTCTTCTTCTGTTCGTTCTTCTTCTTTTAACATTGTCTTTTGCACAATTCCTGTTTCATCCTTTTGCTTCATTTGATTTTTATTGCTCTTATTTTTTTTATTTTTTATTTCATTCCATCTTATATTTTGATTCCCTTCTTTTCCTTCTCGTGTTCCTAATGCTCCTTCCTTTTTTTCTTCTATGTCATCTTGATTCCGTTTGTTCATCACTTCTCCTTCCTCTTCCCCTTCCTCTATATCTCTCTCATCCCCCTCCTCTTGTTCCTCTTCTACTTCTTCCCCTTTTTCTCCTTTCTCGAACTCAGTATCTTTTTGCACAACAACCTGTTGTCCTGTCTTTTTATCCTCTTCTTCTCCGCGCTTATATTCTTTTGTTTCTATTTTTCCACTTTTCTCTTGCACTTCTTTTTCATGCTTTCCTATTTTAAAAATCGTTTCGTCTTTCAATATAATTTTTTATATATTTCATATATTTTTTCTCAGAAGAAATTAGTTTGGATTGATTTTAAACAGAAATAATAACTTCTAAACACATAAAAAAACATTAAAGATTAATCATTATCATTAAAAGTGCATGAAAACGATATTTTACCTTTCATTTAAAAGTATTTATAATAATAATTTCTTTGTTATTTTAAAAAATTTATATGACCACCCCCTACAATGGCATGATATTACCATTATAGAATGGCATGATTGATTCATGAAATAAAAGTATTTTTTAAATGAATTTTACAACTTTCTCAATTATATTTTAAAACACTGAATAAGTGTGAAAGTTAAGTAAAAGTGTATTTAAATTTAACATAAAAAATAATATTATATTGTTAAATATGAAAGATGATTTAGTAAATATTGTATAATTTTACAATTCGGAAAATTGAAATTAGATCAGAATTTTGTCTAAATGCAATAAATTATACTATTTGTAAAACAAAAATGTTACAACATTTACCATTATTCCATCGTTTCACAAGGACAAAATGTGCAGCGACAATAAGTGCCACACCAACTCCAAACTTCATTGCCACTGCAACCATCAGATGTTATTTTTTTATTGAGATTTCAAAAGTGTAATGAGAAATAGAGAAGATTCCAATACTATGAAAATTTTTTACATCTACATTATATTTCATGTCAAAATATGAGAGCATGGAGGATCGTTTTACATTATGAAAGGATTGCAATTCAATTTTGCCACGCAATATTTCACTTACCGCTAGTAGATTCTTCTTCTATTTCTTCTATTTCTGGCTTTACATCTACATCATTAACATATTCTTCTGGTTCTGTGTTTTCTACCTAATATAAAGATGATAGTGTGATAATGCGTTACTATTTAAGAAATTGTATTGTAGAATTATTCATATAAAAGCGTACGGTAACATGTAATTTTTTAATTTTCTGTAGTGAATAAAATTATTAATAAATTAGTATCTAAGTAATATCTTTTGTAACTAATAAATTGTACATCTTTCAATAAGCGCAATTCTCTTTACATTTGTTATCAAAAAGAGAAAAATTTCATAAAAAATTATAGTTTCCTGTATTATATGTAAGGAGATAAAAATTAAAAAGATATAACAAAATAATTTTTCAAATTACAATGAACGCCAACATCTTTATATTCAATTATTGAAAGCTCATTAAATTTTGTATATAGGAGAATACATAACATAAAATAATGTATGTACAAGTAATATTTTTTATAAGTTTTATTACTTTGATAATGATGTCTAATCATATTAAGTTTACCTCTTCTAAAGGTTCTATATTGTCATCATTAATTTCCTTAACACCAGGAATGTCGTCTAAAAATGTCTCAAATATGTCTCCATTTCTTGGCATTTCTAATATTTTATCAAATTGGTTATCTACTTCATTTAAAACAGTTTTTTCATCCGAGTCTTTCTCTGTACTAATACTGTATATTTCTTCTAATACATTAGTATCATCAAACATTGAACTAATATCATCATCTTCTAATGTAACTTCTGTGTGCTTCCTGTTTTCATATTTACTCTCGCGGCTTAATTCTGTATTGATATCTTATGTTAAAGATTTAAAATTTATAAGAATATTCTGAATGTACATTTATATTCACTACTATATTTTAATGTTTTGTATCATGTAATACCTTCTTTATTTGGAAAAGTTTCACTTTCTTCTTCGTTTGATTCATTTTCAATTGCAGTTTCCTGGTCTTCTTCTTCTTCTTCTTCTTCTTCTTCTTTCTTTACTTCTTCTTCTTCTTCTTCTTCTTCTTCTTCTTCTTCTTCTTCTTCTTCTTCTTCTTCTTCTTTTTCTTCTTCTTCTTCTGTAGATTCATTCAACATTTCATCGTCCTGAACTTCTCCAGTTTCAGTTTCTGTATCAGTTTCAGTTTCAGTTGCAATCTCAGATTCAATTTCAGTTTCTGTAGTTTCTAACTTTTCATCGTCTTCATTATACCTCCTTTCATCTTCTATTTGTTTAGTTTTTTCATTTTCATTATCATGTGATTCTTCATTAGATAGAGACAAAGAATCATCTACCCACCCATCAAAGATAAAGGCCCAACGAGAAGATTCTAATGGTGTACTAACTTATAACATGAAATATATAGTGTTGACATAATACATTAAATATAATAACTGTAATTACATTAAAAGTATAGAGAAAGTTTACTTACTGTCTGTAGTACCTCTGTGCTCAATAATAACTACACCGATTAGGCCAACAAGCATTGTTAAGATGGTAAAAAATATGATTCGAGCACACCAGTGTCCACCTGTAGTACTTTCTTTATAAATATGTATAGTTACGTTGTCTGTTAAATTTTCACTAGCATTTCCCACTGTAGGTGATGGTATAATATTATCTTCTTCATCTAAATATATTGAAGTATATATATAATAGTTAAATGACAATTACTAATTACTGATAAAATGATTATTATAATACGGTATAAAAGTTATTTTAAAAAATATTGCATATTGTACATACATGCACAAACATAATTGTGTATGTTCCGTGCGTATACAGATTGTATACAGCGTGTATATAGATTGTAACGTTTTTATGTGAATTAGAAATTGAAATATGATCGAGAGATTTGTTAACGTAATATTATAAAAATTATTTTTAAATGTCAAAAAGAATAATGCTTTAGTTTACTCTTATTTTGTTTATTTAAAATCTTTTTAAATAGTTATCAAAAAGTTCATTTGTTATTCATTTATTATATTCTGTTCAGTGCATATCTTTTTACAAAAATAATGATAATTTAATGTCAATGTTAATAATTAAGTTAATAATAATAATAATAATTATTAACATTATTTTTTTACGAAAAGTTTATCAGACATTGTTTTCCGTAATAAACTTTGAGATAAGTATGAAATAAATAACAATATAACAACTTAATAGACAAACTTTAAAATAATACCAAGCAAAATACTGTCATTTTTGTAAATCATTATTGTAAAAGAGCACTTTTACAAGTATTCACTAGTATTGAAAGTATGTATTACCATTAACACAATATACATCATGAATCTATATTTACTACTTTATTTGTTCATCACAATAATCTGTTACTTGTATATTTTTTCATTGAACTAATAATCAAATTAAAAGTGTTAAATTAACATTTATTATAAATAGCAACGGGTTGTACAAATACGTAAAATGTATAAATAAATTGACGAAAAATGTTTTTGGACCGGATAATATAGGTTGATCTATTTTTGAAAGCCGAAAGCTAGGCTGATCAAACTTCTAAGACCCTGTATTTTCTAATTTCAGCAACATTGCCAAATATGCCTCAAAATATCTGAGGCTTTACGTTCAGTATAGTATTATAGTAACACGCCCACAACGCAATAAACAATTTAGAATATAAGTTCAAAATAAAATTATACTATTCTGTGATAATTTGTAACAAAAAGCATGGATATAAATAGGAAACTTTCACTGATTTCATATTTTGAGGCAAAAATAAGCGACATATATATAAAAATTATACATACGCTCGGGCGCGCAACTCGCATATACAAGTGCGTGTATGCGCGTGCACGCGCATACATACACAAACATGCACACACATGTATATACTATAATTTAAATAAGAGAGCACTGAGTTTCACAAATCTTTTTCGCAAAGTTTCATCAAGCTATATAGTAGCAAATGAATCACATAGTAGCATATAAAAGCAAAAGTTAACTTATGATATCTGAATAATTCTTTAAGTTATTTTTCACTATTCTAAAGTTTTTACAGTACTAAATGATGGGATTCATAAAATATTTTATAAAGAAATATATTATGAAATGTGATACGTGTATATAAGTATATACACTTAATATGTATGTATGTATGCATTATATAATATTTCAGTATTAAAACTTGTAAAATGAAGCAACAACAAATAATATTCAATAAATATTATCATTTAATAATATTTTCCTACAATTCCTCTTTCGTATTTAAAACAAAATAATGTATTTAATATGTTGTTTTATATATCGGAAAATAAAAAAAAAAAAGAACAAAAATTAGTTTAATATATCGATATTTTTTAATGTATAAATTTCCTGTGATAATTATAGAAATGAAAATGAAAGCATTGCCACTTGATATTAATAAATACAAAAGTTAGAAGTTGAAAGTTGAAATTATAATAATTCTCTCACACTTTCAGTATCCTATTTTTTTTTTTTTTTACCCTTTTTACGTTTCTTCTCCCTTCGTTTTCTTGCTTGAACATCACCAGACATCTTCTACTAGGAAATATAACTGTACTTTTTACAATCAGAGAAACGCCAAAAATTAAGTTTTTAAAAAGTCGAACACGGAACCACGTCTATTATAATTTGATTTGTAATGACTTCAACAAGTGTTGACATAATACGAAAATCCCTAGTTACTATACTTGAACGTTTCTTCACGATGTTAGTTCTCAGCAGGTTCTCAGTATTTTCCAAACCTTTTCCATGTTCAAAATTTCATAGAGGGATATGTAATGAGATATGTATAACAGAAGCTAGAAATTACAAAGAACTTAGTGTTGCATAAATATGTAACACGTTTGTAATGTTAGTATTAGTATT
This sequence comes from Bombus soroeensis, assembly GCA_014737365.1. Lineage (NCBI taxonomy): Eukaryota > Metazoa > Arthropoda > Insecta > Hymenoptera > Apidae > Bombus > Bombus soroeensis. The sequence continues at coordinate 663,436 of JACXIL010000260.1, read as the reverse complement.
AGTACATAAATATTAAAAATAAATAATTTTAATATTCCTAGTAAAAATTTAGACAATTTACAAATTACTAGCAAGAAGTAATCATTTTTGTATGATCACAAGCAAATATTAACATACATGGTGATTTATTATCGAATAGTATATTAATTAATAACTTATGGATATACGTATTCTAATAAGAAATGTTAATGAATCAAATTATAAAAATATCTCTGATTAAAAGCAAAAATATTTCAATCAATATAACTATGTTAAAGTATTTTATTAATTTATCTAATTATAAAGTCAGAAACTTACTTAGATTCATTAGCAGGAAATATTATTAATTTATACAGTAGCGTATTATTCATACTATTGTAACGTACAGGATACTTATTTATCATATTATCCAATACACTTGACAATATATCATGAAATATAACAAGAAATGTAAATTACATGACCATAGTACACACTATTTCTTAATAAGAGAGATTCGACAGAGAAACTAATAAACATATGTATATTGCAGTGAAGTAGACGCAAAACAAATATTTCTGTATATGATTACAGTAAATGTATATTATGTATATATATAATCTTAATAAAATATAATAAGTGGATTCATGATACTATGTTATATTTCCTATATATAACAAAATTCTGGTTTATAGAATATATTTCAGTCAAATGTTTGTGCAACTTTTATTGTAATTTTATACTGTTATTAATTACTATTATTTTAATACTAAATGACTTAAAAATTGTAAAATCTATTATATCTTTATTTTAATTTAATTTCACTTTAATAATAATCTTATATCCAAAGAAGTAATAAAAAAATTTCAATAATAATTCAGTTTATAATAGCAGAATTTTAAAGAATGTTCTATGTATCATGAATAACATATATAAACTATCTTGTGACTATTTTACTAGTTATTTTTAGGGAATACCTTAACATGGTTTACTTTAATAGATATACATTAAAGGTACAAGATCGATTTATATGATATAACCAGATTAATGTTTATTAATTTTTCTAATATATGACACTTCTTCCCATACTCTCTCTCTCTCTCTCTTTCTCTCCCTTAATTATTTGGTTAACTTTGTAAAAAAAAAAAAAAAGAAAAAAGAACGATCACTTCTTTTTCTAAAAATGTTTATTAACTATAAATAATTTCAAGTAATATGAGAAAATCTTATTTTTCGTATAATTTTATAAAACTATTTTATTAAATGTTTAATGATTACTATGTAATTATTATGTTCTGTGAGTATGTTCTTTGAAAAGAAAATTCTTTGCATCTATTAAAATGTGTACTATATATCTTTTTGAATAATGTAATTTGAAAAAGGCCAAAATATTTGTTACAGAATGTTGATTATAAGTTTTATACTCTCAAAGGAGTAAATTATATAAGATTATCACAATTGTATGCATTTTTTATAACAATGAATAATATTGATCAGTTACAACACTTAACAAATTGAGTAGGGCATAAATAAAATTTTATTAAGAGAGCAGTCTTATTTATATCCACATAAGAATATTTTATAATTATAATCTTAGCAACCTTATTAAATGTTTAAATATTAAAAACTATTGAAACATATATAGACAAAATTACAATTTTAAGTAATTAAAGTATAGTAATAACTATTTACAAGTTTTATATGTATAAAAATATATTAACAACAAACGTATTTAAGAAAATTCTTTTCATTTATTTAAAATAGATAGTATACAAGGTGTACCAGAAGAAAATTTAACTTTATCATCATGTTAATTTGTAATTTAAAAAGATCACACATCTTAGGAATTCTTGATTCTGTTTTGATGTCAATTTTCTTTACTTTGTATATCAAGTACCAGTATAAGATCGTAATAACTATTGGTGACTAGTGGGTTCACTCTGTCTCTAGATTTTATATTTGTGTAAATATGCATTTCCTTGAAAGATGAATAGGATAATATGGGCCAATCTTATGGCCACCCCCCCCCCCAGTCACCTAATTTAAGTCCACTGGATTTCTCCCTTTGCCATTAAATGAAATCACAATTTCAAACAACCGATACAATATATATCCAATGCAAATAACAGTATTAAAAATTAAATATCGCAGATACAGTAGCTATGTACATTACAAGGATGACATATTGAACATCCGCTGTAGAACATAAAAGTGAACCAAGCCAAGAAATGCATTGAAGATGTGCAGAACTATTCTTTTTAAATAAATCAATAATAGATGAAAATCTGTATGAAAACTGTCTACGATCTTCTTGATTCAGAATAATCTACTAAACATATTAGTAAAGTTATATGGATTTCTTCTGAGACACCCTATATATCCATTTCCTATATTTCAAATGTAGGGGCATGTTTACAAGAATAAATGCAAGAGATATACATCTGTTTTACAAATCATATACATTAAAAAAAGAAAAAAAAAGAAAAAAAAGGAAAAAAGAATAAATTAAATCAAAAATTTTATAAAGTTTAACAAAATATGTTAATATAATTATATATAATATATATATATATAATTTATAATTTTATACATATTTTCCTTTAATAAATTACATTAAGATACAAAGGCAAATTTAAAAATCATCGCTAAAACACTATTTATAATGCCACTATGTACAGATTAAATACTACTTGTATTGATTTTATATTTGATACTGTAGTGTATTATTTGATTTCAGTGTATAAAAATTATTATTATCTAATATTATGTTTTCCTAATATCCGAAGGCGACGACATATGTTTTGCTTATTTTCACAAGCATTTAGAAATTAAAATTATACAAATACTATTAAA